>JAGDQP010015201.1:0-43325 GCA_022664845.1 Lepisma saccharinum | reverse complement strand
AGTGTAGATGTATTTAACCTGCTACTGTTAAAATAGTCGTAATGTAAGAAGAGAAGAAGAAAAACTGTCAATGGCTTTCCCATCAGCACATTAAGGAAACTTTATAAAAGAGTCAAAATGTCAACGGTCAACACAGTCAGTACGAAGATACATTTGCCTTTGTGAAAAACGTTACTAAGTAATTCACGGAAAAGTTTTTATATAAAAAATACATGGAGAGGTAACGGGTGGAAATGACGTTTATATCGACATTTTTATGAATAGGTACATCAACGTAGTTTTTCGAATATCCCAGCACAAGTATGGAAGGGGATTACTGCTTTTAACCTTACATTGTATATCTCACACACATAGACGCACACATTTTCATATACGAACCTATTGGGAGTATCTTGTATTCGGCTCGTTCTTTCTTATCATCCAATTTTCTTCTCGCCTTCTAGTATCGTTGATCACAGCGGTACTCTGTGGTGGCACGCCCAAAGATCCCTCAGGCATTTCTATAGAATCTTTCTTCAATAGAGCTTCAGGGAATATTTTCAGAGAATCGAGATGAGATTCAATACAAACTATGGTTGTACGTTATACTTCCTTTCCCAACGTACGGATACAGATAGAAAATATGGTAGGGAAGGAAAATTGTTTGAAGAACAGCGATCATTATTGTGTGGTTGCGCGAAATCCTAAAGAACAAAAACAAAAGTTAAAATGCAGAGCACAAACCTCCTGTTGCTTTTCGAATTGAATGTTCTCTCTCACAGCATATTTGATTGTCTGTATATATTTAAACTGTAACACAAAGAAGACATACGAAAAAGTTATTTAATGATTCCATAGATGTTTCGATGTCTATATGCCAACAATTCAATAACCATATAGAGGAAATGTACTGATTGTTTTGCTGAAGTAGAGTAACAACATAGTATGAAACAAAATGTATTCTTTGGGGGTTTCTTTAGCCCCCTCTAGAACGTTTAGGCAATAATTTTAGTTGGGCAGTTTAAGGATTAATGCAGCATACCTGTTCTCAATTAGAAAATAATTGATAAGCATATTGTAGGTAGTATTCGAACCAGTATCGTCTCGTATTCGGTGTGCGCGTTCTGTAACTAATCATCAATAGAATACGTTGCAAAAAATAGTTTCAATCTTGTGTGCATTTTCCCTTTAAGTCTAGGAATTTAAATGGCAAAGCAAATTATTAAACCTCCAACGTTTCTCTCAACTAAATTATGAGCAATAGAATAAAAAATACTTAATACATGTTCAGGTCTCTCTCTGATCAGTTATTAACAGGTATACTTAATGATAGATTGGTTTCTCGTTTAAATCCGTTCGATGTTCATTAGGCTCTATGGTTCGGAACCAATGTTGTCTTTAGAAAAGGAATGTCTGCGGAAGGCCCAGTAATTTAGATTTTGTGCTTTTGACAAACAAATGTACGTTAAGATATAACTTTGGCCTTGCAAAAGTACCACCAACCTTAGAGGCGTACCATCACCACTTACTTTATTTGTTTACAAATTGAGAGGTGGTTAGAAGATAGACTCCCCACCAAAGAGTGGGGATGGAAAATTAAAAGTATAAAATACAATAAACAACAACAACAACAACACTGAAACCAGTTATAACATACAAACCATTTGCTCGAAATTATCTGTTACATCAACTATCTTGTACTTGCAAACGAGAATATGGTGGTTATTTTGGGTGCAGAAAAGCCAGCTTCGTCTGTTCTGCAATATGAAAGCATTGTAGTGGGTTATCATGCTTAAACTCACCAATGTTTTCCTTGGAGGATAGTGTGTATCCATAAATATTAGAAATAGTATTACACTCATCTTATATTGCTTTATATCATGTTGTTATTTCCTCGTAAACCCGATTATCTACTTTACATCTTGTAAGTAGACGTAATCCCATTAGATCTACTTCATTCACACATCACATCATCAACGATTCAAGCCTTAGTATAGTAAGTCACATTGTTCGACGTGACTGGATAGCCGCGTCGGACATCGGACATTTTTGCTTTCTCCCCGCTCCACAACATTAGCATCACATATAAATAAATAAAAATGTACATCAGTAGATTCGGAAAATTATAGGCTATAACTTTTATAGTGTCTTTTATATATAAAAAATATAGCGTAAAAATCAAAAGTTCCAAAATAGAAAACCTACTTTTTCTACATATGTTTTTAAATTTATCAAAAACTATTAGGTTTAACATAAATATTATGAGAACCAATATTGCATCCCATTTAATTACAAACAAAACAAAAGATATTGAACTTGAACCGATGATTAGTAACATAGATAATGGCTGAGCTCAGATATTGTATTTCGAACATTTGAGCTCGAGCGATTTTTTTTAACTTTTGTTAAAACGTTCCTCTGATAAAGGTCTATCAATAGGTAAAAGTTATCTTTACCCTAATTATTTCCGAAGTTTGATGTTTTGAGGTCTTCATTGACTGGGAAAATAGAAATATGTCAAACTCTTTCTTACACTTGAATCGGTCATTGGTAAAGTGGGATTGATCAGGATTAAAAGCTTTTGGGCAATCGGGCACTTGGGTCCACAACAACTGGTCCCGTGACACTTCACCCCGCGAAAACTAGACCAGGTCAATTCGCCCAAAGAAAATTAGTTCTCTACGACAATTAGCCTCTGTGACAACTAGTCCGTACGGCATCACGCCCGACGACAACTGATCCCAACTGGACAATTCTTACATTTTTTTTATATTCTTATTGCTAGAATTTGCTTCGTTTTTTTTTATCGAAAACGAAGTATTGTAAGAATATTATGAAAGTTCCCTTTGTGTCTGCTGCATTTTATATGAGTAATCTTTCATGCAAATTTCATTTAAATCACCACTACAATGGTTCCAGTACGATTCGTCAATAATATTCCATGCCCATAATATTCGAAAAGATGCTGTCTAAACATTTAATTGTTTTTTTAAGTTCATTGTTTGTTTTTATAATTTATCAGATTAATAAAAGATGTTTACTTTAACATTCCATGATAACTTACTCTTGCACATACGCTGCTAGTAAACAAGTCATAAGTGGTCATGTATTTTGTTCAATTTTGATAGTTGATGACTTGTAGTTTCTTCAAAAAGCTTGGGTATCGATGCGTGTTTCTCGTGGAAAAGTTATATTTGTATTAATTCTTAAGTAAGTGTTTGGAGTTACAAATAAAATGTCGAATTTCAGTCTTAAGTGGGTGGAATATAGACTGTGTTGTAATTAGTTGAAGATTTTGAGAAATGTTGAACACAAGTAGTTTCAAGCAGTTCTTAGCCGCAAGAACGCATCACATATTATTTTCCCTAGTTTTTTTTCGGGACTTCTTTGTGTTAAATATATATGATCTGCCCGAAACAATGATGCTAACGTCGGGAGGTGATTTTCTACTTAATTCTAAGAAATATTTTTCCTTTGAAGAAATTCAAAATTATACATATTTTCTAAGATATATTCGGTCAAAATCACGGAGCATTTTCACAAATCACGTAAGCGCTATCTCAACCGACGTGGTACCCCATACATTTATTTAAACAATGTTTGGAATTGAGGGAAGTGCCACATCAGATTCTACAACGTAATAATTTCACTGGTAATAATAGTTTAATAGGACAAATATAAAATCTCCTTTAAACTGAATTCGCCAATCACAAACATAACTTACATAGATGTATTGGCTAGTACTTCGAGTCCGATTTCCTAAACGGACACCACGTCTGCCAATACTTGACGATTATTACATTATTTGCGACAGTAATGTTGAGAGCCTGAAACTCCAAAACTAATTAATTTCGGAAAACTTTTTGCAGTGTAGGTAAATGATATGCATTCTTAATTCGCACATCATCCCGTGAAACATGTATGAAGGAAGAATATATATTCTTAATATATATAGATTAATCTAAACGATATGTTGTTCATTATACTGTCTTTTTATTTCGCGCAAACATTAGGCCTATCGAAAACTCGTAATAAGTGCATTTTGGTTCAAAAAATATTTTTACTTGTTTTTTTATGTATTTCTTCACATATTCCGAGATAAACTGGCTTCAAAACTACAGAAGTGTTATTTTAAAAGAATGTAACAGTTTACAGATTACTGTAAATTAGAATTCCTGCTATAGACGTGGATTAACAAAGTCAAATCTACAATGAATTGCCTACCACTGCTCAAATTATGAATTACATTTATTATGTATTTTTAAGTCAGTGTCTTAGCTAATTTGTCTCTTTCTATTTGTGCGAAACAACTTCATTTCATTGTCTCTGTAGACAAGGTATCTGCAGTAGCAACTGGTAAAGGTTAACACCATAATTTGTTTCTAGCTTGTTTCTATGCTGTTATCTCTTTACTCTTCACGTACGTGAGCCTGCCACTCTTCCGTTAAGATCAGATGGTCTCATTGTTGCTTGACTTATGAGTTCTAGGCAGCTGCTTTTGCTTTTCTTTATTATTTTGCAATAATAGTAAGTGTGTTGTCAGACTTTAATATCCTGAATATTGTGTTTCAAAGTCATCAACAAGCGAAAAGATTTGCCTACAAGATATCAGGTAAATATTGTTGAACTGAATGCAGAAGAAATATCCATTAGCCAATTGATAGATGGTTTTGGATTCATCATAAACAGTCGGAAATGGTTTAAAAATGTAAACAGAGTCTAGGATGTCACGTTTATGGTATTGATACGGCCGTAGAATTGAAAACCAGACCCATGTTGTGTAAGGCAATAATATAGTAGCAATTCACGAAGAAAACAGCTCAAGGCAGATTGCTTTTAAAATGTAACAACAATTTTGGAAAAAGCCCCACCAAAAAGTGCTAAGACGGTGTTCTGAAAGAACATTACGAAAAGAGAGACCGCAAAGAAGCCACGTTTGACAAGAAGGTATATTTAGTGCAGATAAATGTTCGTTGGCAAAAGTATGAACATTGGACAACTGAGTATTTGAAGAGTGAAATTTTCTCTGATCAAAAGTAATTTAAGGCTTTTGCTGATGGTGGTTGTTTGAATCTTTGGATGGAGCTACAAGAGGAGTTTAAATCATTGTGTTGTGGAAGCATAGTTCAGATAAAGGGTAATTGTGTGGCGAGCAATATTTTCCGAAACGGAGGAATGAATTAAGATTTACATAAGAACAATAGATAGATTCGCATATTGTTGAATACTTAAAAGAGGATTTTCGGTATATGTATGTACGATTTCACTGTGCGCATCTTGGAACATTCATATTTCTCGATTATACTGCTAATTGTGAAGAAGGTAGGTTTTTGCAGTAGCGTATTCCAGATCTGATCATTCATCAGTTACACTGGCATCCCAATTAACCTGACATGCATCACAATGAAAAATTGTGGTTGGTCATTTCTTTAACTTCGTAACTATTTCTGTAGCAGTAAATTGAAATATTAAACACAATTCTTCGTGTTGGCTGTTATATAAGTTTGCTTAGTACTCGTCAGAAGCTTTGAAGAGTCAATGCCACAAATAATAGTACGCACAAGCCCCCAAAAAGGCTCGAGGTGGATGCACAAAGTATTAGTACAAACTTATTTCCATTTAATATTAAGTAAGTCTTAATATATAATAATGCTTTTCAATGCAACGATCAAATACTGTCGTCTTGTTATAATTTTAACTATGTTTGTTGTCACTCTAAATTTCGTTCGATAAATCTTGTCAGTGGAGCTATTTATTTGGACCAATACCTATAACCAAATGAATTGGTTACCGCAAATTAGTTGATCTAAACACAGAACTAGGACCCCAAATTAAGAATAGGCATAAACAGAAAAATATAGATAGGTATGAGATTTCGCAATCTTTCGAAAACATATTCTTAGGATTCCTACACCAATATAACGGGAGAAAAAAAATAACGACAAAATTAGTTGAAGACATCGTTAACACTTTACTCTTTGACCACAACATGATAAACTTCTTATGAGTGTGTACGAGCGGCCACTCTCAAGATAATACAGTGTGGCTCAAACGTCAACTTACGAAAATGTGCAGATACACTTCATCATAGATTTTTATTGTTTCTGACAAAATAAAAAAAAACCCTCCACGCAATGCTGAAAGACGAAATTCTACCTGAGTGAACATATGTGGGTAAAGTCAACAGAATCATCTGGATAGAAGACGATATACTTTCCCACTATGAGACCACTGTTCGGGAATTCGTTGACAAACATTTTACACATGAAATAGGAGAAGGATCAGTACAGGCTGCCCTCCTAGCTCACCCGGTTAAACACTGTACGGTTTGCAATTTTGGCAACAATGTGCAATGTCTATAAAAAATCTCATTTGTTACGCTGTGCATTAAACTTGCTATTAAGACAATAATTCAGTCAATCCTTCTGGATCCATAGCTAAGGTAACTCTTGAGCCACCCAATATGTACTAATTTGCACAAGTCAACAAAATAATTTAAATTGAAAAATCAAAATAATAAATGTATTGTGTACGCCGTAATCTGTAAGATAAAATTGCTTGGCGAAATCATGATGGAAAACCAACGAAATACGACAAATGTTCAAACAGGGTATTTTCAAATGTTACTTTTATGTCAAAATACAGGAAGTACGATCGCAAAATCAACTCTTTACAATGAAGAAGAAGGAAGATGGTTTGACTCTATAATGTTCACATAGAGCTAAATGCAAATGCTATCGCATTGTCACTTTAGTGCTTGGTATAACATATCTGTTTTTAGAAAGCACTAAAGCTTACTTTTATATTTGAGAGCACTTAATTAAATATAATTGACTTTTTTTAAAGCCCTTTAGGGAACTTTTGCTCAGGCCGAATAGGTAATCATGGGTGAAATGACAAGAAACGCCCCAGCACTAAACATTTTCATCCTTATTGGTTAGATTCTCCACAAAGAGTATTCATTTTTTTCTAACATTTGAACTGGACAAAATGAAGACTTTATATTTACTGTAATTAGTATCACTAAGATATTATTAAATCTTTTAATAAGGCTCCACTAACAATAAGAATAAATATATGTTTATTTGTTGGCAAACGTGTTCATATTTCAAAAACATAAACATATGTAAATTCAGTTTATATTCATGTATATCACCTTTTGGGATGCATGCTATGAACCAGCAACTTTTGGGCGTTAATTTGCCCAGAGCACCAGTATTTTTAATGTGTCGTTTACCGGTTATGAATCCGATAATTTTCTAATCACTAGATATTATTCCTGACTTTTTTAACTATGAAGATGGAAAAACCAAAAAATACAAAAATCCATGCATCAGTAGGTAAATAGATGTATATGCAAATATGTAGTGCACGATGAGTTTAGAAGAAAAAAATAAAATGGATTAATACGGTACGTCGATTTAGTGATCAAAAGATAAAACGTTTTTAACATAAGGATACCTCGCCTGTTAAGAAGAAAAAGAAAGGAAATCTGAATGAAAATAATGGAAAAAGATAATCCGGGAAAGCTAATTGGGACCAAAACCGCATTAAAGTTTGGTACTAGATTATTTTAAGGGATCGTGTAAAGGATACTTGGGTTTTAGCTGAATCAGTTTCCACAGCCAAGCCATGCTATTGAAACCACGTTTTTCGCTGGTCTTAGCGTAGTGCTGAAATGTGTTTCTCCTTGAGGATGTTTCTTGGAAACTCAGAGCCCTTGCCTGCATTTTATATTGACTTGATGAAACTCGTAAAATGAAAGTTTGTTGCGCGCTGTTAAAAAGAGAGAGAGATGGGCTTCATACTAATTCTACACAACGTCAAGGGTCATTCAGACGTTTTCGTCTTCATGGTGAGCAATTTACTGCTCTTTTATCGGTGTCCTTCACAGAATAATTCAATTAAAAAATGTTCCCTGCTGGGCTCCATACTCGCCAATTGAAACACCACTATCCGTAACAAGACACATTTATATTTTTAGCGCCAGATTGTATTCTTTTGTCGCCTATAGGAATGCCATGAAATGAGGTTTTAATTTCATGTTATCTCATTCAATATCCGACCGTACAGACTTGAGAGGAAATCATGTTTGCGTTCATTCTAAACTTGTTGCCTGCTGGGCTGCATATTCAACATTGGAAACACCACTATCCATAACAAGTCACATTTACATTTTTAGCGACAGATTGTATCCCTTTGTCGCTATCAGCAATATCATGAAATGAGGTTTTAATTTCATGTTACCTCGTTCATTATCGGACCATACAGACTTAAGCGGCAATAATGTTTTAAAGGAATCCACTCTTCGATGTGGTATGATTAGGCACTGGACAGTGGAATCGACAATAAAGATTCGTCCGTTTTTGATAAATGTATGTATTCCTCAGTTACAGCTAAGCAATGAGTGGAACGCAATTTTAAAACTGAATTATGGAGGTTTAAAAAGAAGAAGAAAAATGCAGAATTAATTTGGTAATATTTACATTCAATGTAGGCCATCTTTTGATTACAGTCTCAGAGAAATTATGTGCAAGGAAAGAACGAAATCTTTAGTATATATAAGGCTATCGCACATCAAACAAAGAATCGTGGTAGTGACTGAGGTGACTTAATGTAGGTAGTATCTTTCTTAAATGGTATTATTCCAACATATACGAATTTAAAATATAGTATTATTCTTGCCCGCATAGTAGTACGTAAGACTCAATTCTATACCTGAAAATGGTGTAGAATTATTACTTATTAGGAGCAAATTACGATTAATAATAGAAGAACTAGTTCAAATATTTAGCATACTAATTTTATTAGTTTCAACCAGATAATATTTAGTATATGACTTGACAAATTTCCACTACCTTATTTTATATACCAGTTAATGAATTATAAGCAAGCGGTTATATTCTAAATATGATGCAGCAAAGCCGGAATTTTTTGTATGTTTCAGGAAATTTAAACTATTTTGTTCTGGATTTATTGTATAGTGACTGCTATTTTAAACCAAAATACGTAATGTGCTTTATAAGAGTTGGTGATATTTTGACTATAGTATGCCAAAATTTAACATATTTATCTAATGTTTTGCATACGACTTAGTGCAAGGTGAGCTATGCCTTTCTGAAATTCAAGATTTTGACTGTTTTTGCTCTTTATTATGTACAGCAATTTTAATGAAACTTATACCTATGACTTCCCACAATAGTTCTACATTTATGGACACACGTTGGTGAATTTTGAAATATACTTCCTAAACTGTTATATATGATTTGCAATTAACTACACAAAGCTACTATTCAAAATTTTAGTATATCGGTTAGTTAGTTTTAGACTAGGACCTCCCTCTGAAATTTGACATGTTTACATAATTTAGACTATCTTATACGAAAATTTGATCCAAAGTTACGTAATATTTTTTGTGTACAATTTTGAGTAATGCACTGTGACAAATTCAAAACATTATGCAAAAGTCGAATTCGAGTTTGGCGTACTCAAAATTTCACTAAGACAAACAAATCTAATGACTAGGACAGCCTAAATTCACGAACTTGCATACAAAAAAATGCCGAACTTTCTATAATCCATAAATAAAACATTTTGAATTGTTCACAGTAGTGTCACTAAAATGGATACAAAATATTACATAAGAATGTCGAAATTCACTAAATTTAATACAAAATATTGTGTACAAATATAAAAGTTTAGTATGCCCAAAATCGAATACAAATTCACTAAGAAACATTAAATGTAGAATTCCAGTAAATATTACTTGCAATTGTTGCATTTTAGTACTTCATAGCTTCGTATAGCTGAAAATACTGCGTAAGGGGGTATTATAAACAAAATTTGTAACAGGTGAAAAATAGGTTTCGAAGTTCTTTACAGGTGAACTTAAATTATTGTAACATCCGAAGACCCTAGGGTTATTAAAAATAATTGGTGAAAGCTGGTTTTCAAACAGGAAAAACGATCTATAAACATTATGACAAAGAGATGTACAAGATATATACTTTTGGTAAATTATAAAAATCGTCCCTTAAAATTAATGAATGCCCTATTTAAGTGCAACAAGTGTTTCTCCAGTATTTCTAATTCAAAATTAAATATAACCAAGCCGCAAAAATATAAACTTCACTAAACTGCGTTAAGAACAAAATACGTAGTATATAAAACAGTTAAAGTAACTAAAATATTATGTAAACATGTTATTTGTAAATTTTTACATCTAGTTATATCAGTGTAACATAAAATGTTCAAATTTGGCTTCGCTAATAAATACGCTCTATTGACTATTGAATAGGTAGGATATTGACATAGAACATACTACAAAATTTAGGGTTAATGGTAAATTGTCACTTAGCTCCTTTTTTCGAAAATCAAAATTAATGTCTGCAATGGTAGTTAGTTAGTTTGTTTTTAAGAAGGAAAATATTATAATATCAAAATTTTATGAGAGAATACTACTATTACCAATAATTATTTGGGGGGATAATTCCAATTAAGTGAAATAATAAGGAGTCTAAAAAGTAGACGTGTAGAAATTGAATTGTTATATTTACTTGAATTAATTTATGCCTTTGGGAAACTTAGGTTCCAGATTGTTGAAACAGGATATTGGGAGGTAACTGAGCCTACTTAGTAAGTACTATCCTGGCATTTACTTGATAATCCTTGGGTAATCCTTGGTCAGGATGGGAGTCGATGGGTACATTGACTAATTTACCTGTGAAAATTTAATTATTTGTCCATGTAAAATATGAATTTGAAGAATTCATGTTAATATTGTAGTCACTCTCGTATAATTTCGTTTATATTATTAATATTTGTTTATTATTTGCGTTTATTTAAAGAATTAGATCAATAAATTGGCAATGAGGCAGGTCTATAACCCGAACTCGATTCAAGACATCAAACAACTGATATAAGGAAGTAAATAATAAACGATCATCCATTCACAGATATTTCGAATATTACAATCATATAACAGGATATAAATCAATCAAATATCGGTAACGTTAACACGATTGCACGTATGTTATTGATACAAACTTGACTTTTTGATCTATAAACGAAAAAAAACTGAGAATCATACAATATTGACGTTTACATAGAAAATCAAGTGACAGTAACTGAATATAGGTATCGATTTATTAACATGACTGCAGAGCTACATTTCATTATAATTTTAACACCGGAACAACGTTTGTGAGCGTAAGAAGAAATATCATCTCAGACAAAACACGAGATGAATTTAGTAAACAATAGATTAGCTATGAAATATTCCAATTATATCAGTAATACGTGATAAATAACCGAAATCAAATTTGATAGTATAGGACATTTGTGTAGGACTGAGCACCGACCGTGTACCTTCCACATTGTATTGCTGGAAATCTCTTCGCAGTCTGTCCCATTTAAAATAATTTGAAACAACTTTTTAATTGACTCATATAGTACTGCTCGCAGAACGTGCGAGGACCGTGTCCCTTTGCAAGTGATTCAACGAGGTCATAGTCCAACACAGCCACAGCATAGTCATTTATATGTGAATACAAAGAATAGTACGCGCACAGTTGGTAGACAGTCCTATATGTGTGAATCAGCCTCAATGAGAGGTAGCATCGATACGTTTCAAAGTAATAATAATAAGAAAGTATATTTCAGAGATCAAATTTACAAGTCTCACACCATCTCTTAATCATCAAATTGTCACATCCTATTAATAATGTCTCACCAAATTTTACTATCCTTTTGTTGGAAACAGTGAGTATATAAAAGTTTCAATTATTTGTACAATGTAATTTAGAGAAAGCTATATTTGTTGTAATCATGAAGTTGTGAGATATCAAATGTTGGCTTGCTTTCACGCTGCATCACCAAATTCCCCCCGTTTTTTGAAGGAACTTGCAATGATGCACAAATTTCCACCAATAACTCAGAACCACTAAAGTTCATTCTGCCAAATTTCAAAGTGAAGGACGGCCTTAATACTGTTTCAGAAAATATTACCTGACTTATTTTCAAGAACATCATGCTACTCAACAATCTTTAGATTCAAAGGAGTTCAAACAGAACTACGAATTAAATATCTAACACATTGACTGCCATGTGTTTCCTAAAGCCACACATTAATACTCACAATAGGTGCCTTTGTATCCATTAGGATACGAAATTCTTTACGCTGTGAGCCACCGTACACGTCAAATTTAATCACCGAAATGTCGACTAAACTTTACTTTTCTTACCTTGATACTTCAATGTATACCATACTTATTATTTATTTTGTAAAATACTGTTTTATTTTGTACGAACTTATTTGGGTACATACGAGGAACATGATACAAACTAATTGTTCAGAGTAATCTCAAGATGAAAGAGCAAAATACTTCTTTTGGCATATTTGTTGTGCAGTGCCATTCCCTTCTCGCAAAATTTTACGGTCTTTTTCTATGGGTATTTGGTATTCCTTCTCATTTCTCTCGTATGTGTTACTTTGCGGAGTCTTTACTTTGCCTAAAAATGTTTTACAGAATGAATGATATTGCTCGTAGAATCTGTATTGATTTTGTATCTACCTTTGTAAATCTTCAATATTTCAACTGATTTTTATTTCATTTTTAAATATATATATGGCCTCTGGGGATTTATGGTTCAAGCTGCTATGGAGTATCAGAAAGAATACGAGAATGACCCAGCCAGGATGAACGTTCAATGTAACATCCCGACATTTGAGTGGTGCGATAGAAAAAGCCCTGGAGAAATCTTAGTCACGATTGTCGATCACTTATATCGAACACAGTACAGAAGAATCTCCAGGGTTTTGCCCAGTTACACCATACAAATGTCATGATGACACTTTCGATTTAGGCCAAGGCCGCCTTCCTCATCCTTTTACATATCCGATCCCCCCACATGAACTCGTAAATATCCATAAAGGCCATAAGCTCCTCACTAAACATTTGTTTCAATTTCTGTACATGGTAGTAGAGAATGATATTACCAATAAAGGTTAGTGTAATGAATCTAGAAACGTGTGAACGTAAAGCATTAGCATATATTCCAGACTGTTGGCCTACGACATAAACTGATATTTTCTGATTGAACTAATGCTCCAACACCATGAGCTGATCATTTCAATTCAAGGTGCTAGTGTGCACACAATAATGCATATGACCTTAACACTACCTAGCCATTTATACCAAATTGATACATGTAGCTCCAGGGAAACCAAATATATGTAACTAATTGGATACATACAGAGCAGGACCACACGTTTCGGACCACAAGTATCAAACTGTTTTTCAGCAGACACTGAATGTATTAATATCTCTCCATCGTAAATCTCTCAGACTAGTTACCTAATCCTTTGCCTTCCATATTTCAGTCTGAGCAATAGATTAAAAAAGATCATAATATAATTCAAATTGAAAATTCGTATAGTTTTATAACTGTGGCACCACAATACTTTCCTTTCAATATCCTAAGAACTCAAACCGAGCTAAAATGAATCAACCTCATATTAATTTGTAGGTTTCCGAATTAAGGTTTCAGGATTAACCTGACAACAGGTTCTCAAGTTTACTTTTAAACTGCCTTGGAAATGAAAGTAATGACAAAACATTTTTCTCACAGCTAAACGCCATAACCTTTGGTCAAACGAGTATTGTTTTATTGGATGAATCAAGTAAACAGATTCGAAGTGATACCTCAAATCTTAATGCTACCTCATAAATTATAAGGTAGTTCTTTGTAAACGGTCATAAATAAAAAATATATTTTGAAGTTTAAAAAAAATTATATAGTGACTTCAAAAGTGTACATATTAAACTACTAAAATTGAAAACCAGATGCTAACATTAAATCAACCCCTACTTTAAATCTGTTGTAAATTTAATACTGTAATAAGTAATAATTACTTATGCAACTCAAAACAATCAAAGGGAGATTAAAGAATGCATGCATTAAGTTGTAAAATGTCGAACTTGAGAGAACATGAGGGTAATAATTATTGATAGCGAATATAATTATATTACAAAATATAAGTAATTAATTTAGGGAAATGCAACAATAATATTAGTCATTATTCTTTTCTTTAAGGAACGTATTTGAAATTCTGTACAGATTAATCCACTCAATTCTGGAAACCAATATTAAACCTAAGTTGCCTGACTTGAGCTTGCGTATTAAAAGTTGGATCTTTAAAAAATCGAAAATCGGATCCCTGGATTAGAAATTGTATATTTTAGATAGTAAAAGTAAATGCTAACTAGGTTTTATTAAGAAACCTCAGTCGTATCAAGTAGTATAACTTAAGAAATAAATTGGGATGCAGAGTGAAAATTAATTTAAATCACGCAAAATTATTTTAACTTATGTATCAATTAAACTCGTACTGGTCCTTCTGGTTAGATATACTAGTCTCTGGGCAGGCATATTCCTAAGTGACTGATAAGGAAATGCCGATCAGATATGTGTACCTCAGAAATCAAGAGGTCTACGTGCATTTTCAAATAATAAAGTTGGAGGTAATCTTATATACGCAACCAGAAATATATGTGACAAAAATGTAATATTTTGTACATAGACACATTAAGGTCCAGGGTATATTTCTACAAAATATGACATTTTTTTATCGCATATGCAAGGTAACCGAAACGTTTTTGCCGTTGTATAGCAGTGATAAAGAAAGATCATTACAGTGGACGTTGCGTACCTTTCGGTTTCGAAGTAAGCTCTATGAGCATCCAAAACCTTTTGCCAACGTTCCTGCAGCTGCATAATACCCTGGTGATAAAAGTCGGTGGTGTTTGAGACAAAGATGTCCGTGAGTGCGTGTCACAGGTCTTCCTCATTGACGAAGGATCTCCCACGGAGGTTGTTGTCGAGGAAATAAAGGAGGTGGTAATCTGTTGGCACAAGGTCCGATGAATATATTTCATGGAACAATGTCTCCCAGCCAAGTTGCTGAAAGGTCTCCTGGGTCCTTTATGCCACATGTTTCTTGGATTGTCTTGGACGAACAACTCACCCGTGCGATTAACCAATGCTATCTCCATCTGCCGCAATTCATGGTGCACCCTTTGCAATTGCTGTATGTAGAGGTTTGCAATAATGGAATTACCAGGTGAAAAGAGCTCGTAATGCACCACTTGGCGACAAGTCCACCATACAGAGAGAATTACCTCCCGTAGGTACAGAGGTGGTCCTGAGATGTGAGGGACAGGGTCACGTGCCGACAACCAATGCCTGGTACGCTTGAGAGTGTCATAGAGGACCCCCTTTTCGACTTCAGTGAGGAAGCGATCAAATATGGGTTTGTTCAGGTACCGCGTGAGCAAGTACAAACAGGCTGTCACTCGTTGTTCATTGTTGGCAGCCGACAATATGTGGGATACCTGTATGACTTCCCTATCCCATGCAGGTGCAGTCTGACTGTTTCAGCGGAAACATAGAATGTTTCTGCAAGTTCATTAAACGTTAAACCACTGCCCTCCTTGATGGATGCTTTCAGGGCCCCGTCAACCAACACATGTGATCGTCCACCGAGAGATTCATCAGCAAGGCTCAAATCCTCCGAATGAAATTTCTGGAACCAATTACTGCCGCTTCGTTCGTTCATGGCATTCTCACCAAATGCCTGGGATATGCGGTGACTTGATGCTGCAGCTGACAGGCCTACTGTAAAATCATAAAACGAACACACGCAAACAAGCTGCTTCGATACCTCCATTTGTCTTTAATGTTGGACGAGCTATGACTGCTGTGTGTTAGCACTGTGCCTGTATTATTAAAGGGCGATGATCAGACTAACTACGGCTCACTTGGCAAGTACGTGCGTCATTTCGTTTCCTCTCTGTGAGCGCATGATTAATGGGACGTCAGAAACGGCAAAAAACTTTTGGTTACCTTGTATTTCGAGTTATATGTAGAAAATTACCTTCAACATTTTTACTCGAAAATACATTTATACCAATTGACCTTTGGGTCTACATATGGTATGTAACGATTTTGTTTCGGGGAAGACTGAAACCAATATTACCATCGTTCAATTAGTTAGAGATCTGAAAACGCTAAGGGGGGATAACGCATAGAAAAAGATCAGGATGAATGGAGAGAGTTTTACCATTAGAACTCGGCGTCTGAAAATTAATAACATCGGCAAGCATCAGAGATGGTAATAGAACGACAGCTTTGATGGTTGTTGCTACTGTGAAGTCGAGGGGATGACAAATATACACCGTTAAACATTCAAGAAAGAGTAAAATAATTCTATAGATTCGCGTTGGTGAATTCCAGAAGGAAACGATTCCAACATAAGGATTTCCTGGAAGGGACTGCATCAGGGGCGTTCAATAATATCATTAAATCGCACATTAATAATGTACTAACTTAATACAAAACTGGGCCCTTGAAACGGTAATATGCTTTACTAATAAGAAGAAGGTGCATATATTCGACACCATAAATCTGGTGAGAGGATCTAAATAGCATTTAACAAGGTAAATACACTTCCTTATATGCTAAAACTCAGTCACACAATATTGGAACGGTATTCCTCTTGAGAGAGAGTACCCTTCCGCTGGTTTAGAATGAAGAGATTCTGAAGAAAAGATTATACTGTATTACGATATTTACAAAACGGTGTAACACGGTTTTAAAAATTGTCATTGTCCGATCTACGATGTTTTGGCGGAATACCAAAGAATAATACAAAAAAATCATGTTAGGGTATTTCAACACAAAGGTGGGCAGGGAAAAAAGATTCAGGTCTACTGTACGGTAATCAAGTCTTCACGAAAAGGACTTCAACAACGAAGAAAAACTGTGCCAATTGGCAATATTGTTAAATTCAGTAGTGAAAAGGACGTACTTTGAGCACAAAGATATATGCATACACATGAATATCTCTGGATGGCATAACTCAAAACCAAATAGATCAAGTATTAGTAAGTAGACGAAACTATATCAATATAATTAACATTAGGGCTAACAGAGGAGTGGAAATAGACACCGACCAATAGTTCCTTATAACAAAAGTGAGGAACACATTCTCATCGTGAAAAAGGAAAGCAAAAAATTAAAGCAAATGAGATTCGAAGTAAAACCGCTATATAACCCGAGTGTAAAGTCATATTGCCCACTCGAAATCTCAAATATGTTCAACATGTTAGCCAACTGGAACAATAATAAACATGATGTTCATAATAATAATGAAATTGACGTAAGTAAGACGTGGGTGACAATTCGTGACACAGTGAAGAGAGTAGTAAAAGGTGTAAGTGATAATGAAGGAGAGTAAAACAAAACCTTCGTTCTGTGAAGAATGCTTTAAACTTTATTAGGAGGCAGCATGGCTAAACATAAATGGAAGCAGGCAAGGAAACCTGGGTAAACAATAAAAATGTAATACAGAGTACATTGAAACCACCACATAAACGCAAAACGTATCGCCACGCGCGGGTTCAGAATTTTAAAGCGGAAATGTTTGACTTAGAAATCAGAAGATAGAGGAAAACAATAAGACAAAGAACCTAAGAGATCAATACAAAGCGATAAAGTATTAAGAGAAGGTTACTAAGACTGTGGATGATTAGTAATGAATGTGGAAATATTCAGGAATATCCGACGAAAATTGTCTATTTTCGGTTAAAATATTTTTCAACAAGCTTGTTAATGTACGCACACTGGAACACAGGAATTTTAAATCCACACCACACAACCGTGGATACACTTGCCCAGTTAGATTAATGTAGATATATCATTTAATAAATTTAAAAAAAACTCGCTTATAACTTACAATTTTTGGAATTAATTAAAGTGGAAGGAGAAGAACTAGTCAAGGAGCTACATACATTGATAAGTGCCAGGGAGGACGGAGGATCCTTGAAATAAATGGGAAACTTCAGTAATAGTTCCGATTTATAAAAAAAAGACCAACATGACGAATAATAATTCCTTACTCTCAATATGTCAGAAGGCGTTGTTTAATATCCTGGTAACACCTGTAATATGTAATAATCGTAAATGTAGATGAAATAATTTTAGAACACTAATGTGGATTTAGATAAACTAGATCCATGTGGAACCAGAATTTCGCCTTGATACAACTATTAGAGTAGAAATGGGAATGCAAAAGGAACATTTCACTAGTTGGTAATATATTTTAATAAAGCTTATGATTCTATCAAACAATGAGCTATACGATGTGAAATACGATTGGAAATACCGAAAAAGTCTCCAAGAATTAAGGATGTTTTTCAGGGACCACATAAGAGAAATAATTACAGACAATAATTTGCCAACCATCTTCGATATTCGCAGGGGATTGAAACAAAAAAGATAATGCCTTGTTACCATTATGCATTATTTTGCATTTTAATATTCGGTTGCAAAAATAAAAAAAAAATGGAATGACACTGAATGACTTGAACAAATTGTTCGTCTACGAGTACCATTTAGATTAAATAGGGGACAATATAAATGTATTACAAAGTAATACCTATGTTTTAGAAGAATCTTACCATCCGATAGGCTTACTGGTGAACGTGGACTAAAAATACATAGTAACAGACCGATACACAGTAAATGAAGGAAACATCAGCCATAGAATCAGTTAATTAGTTAGTCCGTAATAAATAAAACGTATATTTCTAAAGACATAAAATATAAACTGACCTTGTCTCTTGTTAACATACACAATTGTTGTTATATTTTTTCTTAAATAATTTTTATTTTTATTATGTTTAATTCTTCCGATTCTTCAGTCTAATGTAGGTTACTCATTATCCTAACTTCTTATCGTGAGCTTAATATATTTTAGAGCACTTAAGGATTTTTTTCATTTGCTTTTACCATAAAACCGTTTGGTTTTATGCCATTTGTATTTAGAATTCATAAATTTCAGTGCTACATCATCTTTCTAAATTAAGTACTGGGTCAACACTAATGTAGCTGTCATGTTTGTTCCAACATCTATGAATTTATTTCCTTGCTGCCCTAATAAAAATATTTAACTATTCCTTGTCTTCTAATTCTGTTACGTGTACTTTTAATATCGTAAACTTGAAATGAGTGAGACCTTGTTAAAGAGAAGCTCTGTGCTAACTCTGGCATTATTTATTTATTCCAAGCGTCATCTGTTGCTTACTAACACATCCTCGGTGATAAATCACTCATTATTTGGAACAAAGAACTCATTCGTTATGTATGAAACATTCATCACGGTAATGGGAAATTGTGGTGAAACTGTTGGAACTGAAATAACGACTAGATGCAAGAATAACAAATAGGAAAAAATACAACCAAATACATCGAAACACATTTGAAAAAGTAAACAAAAAATAGGAAAGCATAAAGTTAATAGCGATGTTGAATTTTTGTTGTTACATGTGCTGATTGTTTGGATTTCTCTGAGAGTATGCATGTGTGTGTGTGTGTGTGTGTGTGTGTTTATTTCCGCTGGCGTGTTCTCATAATGAATTAAGTTATTTCAAACAAGTTTTTAATTAAGTAATGGAATTTTTCAAAATTAATATTTATTGCTAAAATGCATTGGCTATAGCGCTTCTATTCAATAAAGTTAATATGTTGAAAATATTTTTCAACATTTTAGAGACAGCTTCGTATTTCATAATACATTTTTAGGTTGTTTCTACCTTTTATAATATATCATTTAGCAGGGCTGTATTTAATTTATTTCATGTATTATTAGTTGCACTTGAAGTACAGTTACCAATATATGTCCAAATTACAGGAAAGGAGAAGACGTGTCCAATAAGGTTAATTTCTCGACGTATTTTAAAACCTATTTCTCTCGTTTCCCCCACCAACTCTTTTAATATTCTGACATCCTCATTTAACTTATTGATTTTTCCCGCTTTTGGATTGTAACTTTCCTAGCGGTCATTGTATAGGACTTGTTTAAAGATTAAACTCAATGTTCATAAAGGCGCCACGGCGGCTCAATATAAGGCGCCATCTCTTCGCAATATTGACGGCAAATGACTTTCCCGTTTATTAATGAACAGACTACGCTACATAGGAGATAAAAGTCTATACCTTTGGCAATATGGACATGGTTGCCATTAGTTAATATCCAGCGTGTTTAGTGGGATTAGAGATTATTTACAATACTCATACGGAGATGAGTCTACCCGTAATGCTTTGTTTCCTTGGATTTTTCCACAGCATTCGACAGTATAAACAATCAGTGTCTATTTCATATACTGCCAGATAAAGATATAACATCGAATCTTGTTAAAATTATAAGTTAATACAGAAATTGAACTGGTTGTTTAAAATGGCACGGTGAATTAACCTGCTGTTTTCCTCTGCAGACCGGGATTCTTTAATCTGCAATTCCCTTCAGTATTTACATAGCGTGAATGTTATGTTAATCTTGATAAGTACTCAAGCCCCCGGACTTACTCTATACTCTAACAATTCATTATTGCAAAGTTATTTCGATTATGTCCATGCATTTTTAAATTCATGCCAGGCATAAAAAAGATATATGCCGTCATATTGCCAAGTATCAACAGGCTTCTGGAGCATTTAAATTATTACTTAGCTCACTTACTGGTTCTGAACTGTGATGATAATGAAATGTATTCATATGTAATTCCAACAGCCCCAACTATTAAAATTATTGGTATTGATTGGAGTCCTTCTCCAGCATCCATACAAGAAAAAATGTAATATTTTAAAACAATATTATTTTAGTGTTCTATCGTATAAAGCTTAGGTACTTCCACCACCACATTGGACAATGCAACAGGTAAATAAACTTGCATTGTTTTTCCTGTAGTTATACGATATATTTAAGTTGCAAGAGATCAACTTGTACATAAAACTTGTAGAGGGTGAATTGATTTCCTTGACTTCGAACTAAATTCCAGAACTCTAGCATTACATAGGGTGATCTGTTTGATTTGTAAGGAGACACAAATATATACAGTAGGAGTAACAAACATGAGTTTTGCAATATTGGAATTTCAGCCCTGGTCACTGCATACCCTGGGACATATCAATTTCCCTCATTGCAAAATCTGCTTTTAGACTTGATTTGTGCGTTAATAGGATGACATGTTCTAGATGATTTATCGTTTCAGCAATTGTATTATTTAGCATGAAGAACGGTAGTTCTTCGAGTGACGCTGAGAAATGAATCTATGAGCGGCACTCCAATGTATACAGCTAGTTTCGGATCTAGCAAACTCTAAGCCCAATTTTGATGCTTGAAGTTGAATTTGAAAGCTCTTTGCCTTACTAACACACATAGAGAAAATGGTTCGGTAGAACCAGATATAAATTACTTAAGTCATGTCTCTCTGGTAGAACCTCCCTGGGACCCCCTAGGGCGGTGGGATAAAAAAAACGAAAATTTCACATTTCTGAAGATAGCACTAACCCCAGACCATATAGGTGACCGAAACTTGCGGAATCTTAATCTATGCAACAATATGTTTCAAACGGTGTATCAATCGTCAAAATTGGCGAAGGGGATCAACTGTTGAGACTTGTTTGTAGTCGAAACAGAATTTTCACAAATTAAAGAAATGTTTGTCTGTCATTCTGTCTGTCTTTTTGTTTTAGCCCTAAATAGTTGGTACCGGGGGGTTTGGGGATCAATTCCGGGTCCGAACAAGTTGGGGGCAGTCGAAGATTATTTTTTATAGTAGTTTCCATGTTCAAGATACGGAGCTTTCCGTGGTCCAAAATCGATCGTTTGTCCATGGTTGAAAATAAGCACCCTTACAAAATAAGTGATATCAGTATGAAGAGCTCTTCGGGTAAAGAAAAAAGTGACGCAGGAATTCTACTCACAAAGGAAGTGATATTCATTTTGCGAGTGAGTTTCCTTGTGTCACTATAGCGAAGGGATGATACTAAATATCTTAATTTTAGTACAAAGGAAAATTTCCACCATAGTTACACAAAGAAAATAACTCGCAAAATGGATATCACTTCTTTTGTGAGTAGAATTCTTGCGTCACTTTTTATTTACCCCAACGTGTTTTTTATATATGGTTTACACAAATAGATTACAGTTTATAGAGTTACAAATAACGATAATAAATTAAACAAAAATTGGCAATAAGTGCGGAGTAACGTAAAACATTCCATACTTACAACAAACCAAATAATTTTATGGTATTAAATAGTTAATGAAATCTGACCTAGGCCAAACAAGTTATTTAAGATAGGTGATAGTGGTTTCCCAAACTGTGTGGATTGTGTGCAATGTGTAGACAAAGTCCACTTATTGAGAGATTGTAAATATTGAATATATGTTTGACAAAACTATACGAAAATAACAAATAAAATCATGCGTACTGCTCCCCATAATGTTAATATGTTAAAAATGTTCTTGCAACCAGATTTTAAACTGTACCCCATTCCCTAACACACTGCAATTTTATGGTTGTCAGCCCAAGTGCTACCATTTATTTTAAAAAATATGAAACCCAAAGACATGTGTTATTTTTATTATTTATAATGTCAGGTAAAAGAAATGCTAATAAGTCAAGAAAAAAAGTGCAAACTTTTTGACAAATTTATTTACATACACAGATGATGCTTCACTTTTATAAATCTTCAAAAAATAGACAACGAGGACAACACACATTTAAAATATAATACAGTAGGTGTATATAGTATATGGAGGTCTGAAATACGGTAGAAAAAAACATTTCTTTTAATATGAAATAGTAGTAATTCTGATATGTACACTTGTGCAGCTATGACGTAAAAGATTGACGCATACCTTTAGCTAAAATATCTTCTTTGAGAAATAGATAGATTACAACATCGTATAAATTCACTGACTTGCATCGATATGTAGAATTGTCTAACTTATTTATCTGAAAAATATTGTCCTGATAGGTAGCTACACAAGGGTGATATATATAAAAATAATATTTCGCTTTTAAAAAAATCGGTTCACAAATCGCAGTAAGTGGGAAATTTCCCTCGTTTTACAATACAAATGATTGTTTTGTAACTCAACGGGATTTTTTTAAATTCTAAAGCTATTAACAACTTAAATAGCAACTGAATCACCACTCGTCGCTGCTGCTAAATAAATAAACTACATATAAAGCACACTAAATTCCTACACTACTAATGCCTATTTACTGAACCCTTTTAATAAATGAGTACACTCCATGAGAAATGATATTTGTACTTCAAATTTAAGTAAATACCAATAAGCACATTGGTTAATAAGTTGTTTTAACTATGCATAATTATTATTCGAATGTTTTTTAACTTGTCGGGTTTGCTCAAAACATATTTCTATGGTTTTCAGAACCCAAATGCACTACAAAATAAGCTGCGATGACACTATCCTTTAACAAAAGAACTTGAAAAACAAACCTGTTTCAAAATGCATTAAAAGTAATAACGAAAAACATAGCAACAGTAACACACAAACATCGAAAATATGTGGATTAGACGTTTGTACTGAAACGTTGTGTTAACGTTGTAAATGTACCGAAATATCCACCTATTCAACGGTTTATTTGACGTTGAATAATGGTTGAGAAGAAACAATGAAGAAACGAGTTTAGTTGGCCAAAACAGAGGACAAATGCTGTATATTGGTATATTCACATTTAGTTTCATTTTATCCGTTGTTTTTATCACGATGTACGGTGTTAAAATTCCTACAGTAAATAATCCGAACGGCTGATGTGGAGTCCGAAGACAGGAACGTTCTGCACTTCTCGTTGGTAGCTCGACGCGGTGAGCACATATCTAAGAATCCAGTTGGAGAGGCCACGACTCATTTACTGTATCGTTGAAATTAAGTGTTCGTTGAAAAATAGTTTAAAATTCAACCTGTTTCAACATGCAAATAAAAACTGTAATTAAAAAAAAATTCAAGCAATTGGCTTAGAAATACAAGTGTGAAACGAAATATAGGACATAGTATGGATGATAGTTGAAAGTCCGTCACATTAACATCGTATCAACGAAATTGTAACATCGTTGAAATGTGGTTCAAAATTCAATCTGCTTTCAACAGGCACATGAGAACACCAAAATTAGTTTGTGTCATTCAATTAGTTTTAAATTACATTATTAACATAACATTAGTAAGAAATGTATTTCACAAAATCTATTATACGATAGTTGAAAATATAATATTGAAAAACACGTTGTAATAACGTCTTATCAACGCAATGACGCCTTTGGTGAAATATGATTTAAAAATAAACATATTTTTTTCTTTTCAACCGATAACGGTTAATCAACGAAATGAACCTAAAATCAACATGGAAAACACGTATGTGTGCTACTGAGGACAATAAAGAAGACTATTTACTTAAGCTTAGATCTTTCTTGATGTCACACTTTAAAAATAGTTTCTTAAAGATTGAGAAGAAAGTTCATGTCTGTGCACCGAGAAAAATTTTTCTTAGAAAGTAGGTATTAACATTCTCATTTAATT
Organism: Lepisma saccharinum; assembly: GCA_022664845.1. Classification (NCBI taxonomy): domain Eukaryota; kingdom Metazoa; phylum Arthropoda; class Insecta; order Zygentoma; family Lepismatidae; genus Lepisma; species Lepisma saccharinum. Next base: position 18,895 of record JAGDQP010015201.1, on the reverse strand, counting down.
TAACATGAGAAAATGACGGTTTGCAAATAGTTATCTTTTTTTGAAACTTGCATATGTTGATTTAAAAAAAAAAACGTTTTTTGGTGCATTTACGGCATAGGAAGAGTACTCCAACCTTTGGCTCCAACTGTCGAATGACCGCTGCCGGTCACCGACACAAGTAGTTTTGCCCACGAGACGAGATTGAGGCTCTCTCGACTCGAAAATGTCTTATCCAAAAAGTTTCTCGTGTCGAAATCATGTATATTCTACATTATGAGAGTGCTTTGTCGTCTCGTTTTCCATAGCCATTTCTCTGTCTCGTAGACAACACTAAGACACAAGTGAACAATCTCCTGTTAAGGTTAATTAATGGAGAACATAGATGGTGCTCAGTGATGTAATATGCTGTATAAGAACCTCTTACTCGTCTGCTTGATTCCACTGGCTGATAAGTATGACTCTCCAAACATGAATAACCAATTAATAATTCTCATGTATAGGTTACATCGAATGAGCGAGGATATATGTTTTTCAGGGATTCAGCCAGGAATTTCAGTTTGGAGATGTAAAGTCAAAATTGGGAGCGTTTAAGTGGAGTTGTGCACGATTTCTATCGATTTTTGACCGTATTTGTTTTTAATCGGGGGAGCACTCAAGAAATTTTTGGGGATGACACCCCCACTGATGTCTTGTCAACTGAACGACAGTGGGCCCCAATTTTCTCGCGGGGTTCCGAATAACGAAAAATAGGATATTCCGGCCAACAGTAACGTTATGTATGCAGGATTATGTAACGTTATGTATGTTGGCGCACAAGCATCAATCAAGTTCACTTACCCCTGACCATATATTACCTTACGCCGCCACTGTCTCGGCACACATTTAAGAACTTTATTTTCAGTTTTAATAAACCATTTTTATAGTGTAACATGATGTTAAGACAATCTGGTTGTAAAAGGTAGTCATTCTCAAACTTTTGACAGATTGAAGAATGTTTTTGGAGCGATCAACTTTTGGGTTTCGTATAGCATGTTCCCAAAGTTGTTTCGCTGGTCTGAGGTACAGTAAGTATTCGGTTATTTAATTATATATTTTCCTTATTTCGCATTCTACAAATTAGATTTATTCTTTACATATTTTGCCCAATAAATTGATGGAATTAAAATGTAAGTTGACGAAGTTCGAACTTCAAGTAAACTGTGAACCGAATATAATTTCCGATCCATTAAAATACATTTTACCGAAAAAAAAAGTAAGTGAACGGTATGCTTGTTACACTAAATAATAATAAAAAAAACTTTGAACAAGGCTTGTCCAGTAGTAAATCACAAATATCTGTAAAGAATCTCCTGCAATTTCCTACGGATCTCGACCCAAATAATGCGATTTCCCTCTTAAATAATCTTATCTTCCTTTCTTTTTTCTTTCTTCCTTTCTCTCTCAGGAGTCACTCAAGATGCATTCAACATGGAAGGGGTTCAAACTTTCGGTATCTGCTTTGAGAAAGTGGCAACACTGAAGAAGATTTCTATTTGGATTTTTTATGGTGGTGGATGTCAATGTTTGGTTAACCGCAAGTGTCTGTCTGGTCGAAGATCAGGACAATAGTAGAAATAGTGAACCCTAGGTCACATTAGACTGGCTTACCAGCTACTGTTTACTGTGGGCTGGTAGCAGCTGTCTAGCAGCAGCATATAGTGAATCTCAAATAGTGGATGCTTAACGCCAGTCGGCGACTAAGTAACTAGAATCCTGCAAACATAGGCCTGGACCGGCCGGGCTGGTGCGAACCTGGGTTTGCAGGACTCTATAATTAACCGTCGTTAGTAAAGTAGCGCATGTTCAGCTATTATAAGTCACCATCCGATCACGTGATGCGTCCATGCTGCTAGCAGACCTTCACGAACTCAGTGTGAGCAGTACGCATTCGACAAACAGCACGCAGCGGTTCGTGACTTACGCAAAATCTAGTGCGACTATTTTCTTTAAGGTATATTTTTCGAAGATAAAATGAATTTAAAGGGCAGTAACAGCTCTATGGCTGAAGCCCATCTCGATACGGTGAAGCCCTAATATTTGTCAATTCTACACGTAGCTGCTAAGAAAATATACAATAAAATCGTATAAAAACTAAAAGTGTAAAATGTCTTAAGAAAAATAGCTTACTGGTGTAAAGGACTAGTATCAATATTAATATGTTGTATTGGGGTTGGCGATGAGCAATGCCAAAAGCCAAATGGAATGGGAATGATATCATTGACTTCATGAATATATATCGGAAATACGAGTGCCTATGGAACATCTCACTCCCTATCCATTCCTTAATCCACTTCCGTTCTCTCGTTCTTAATCTTAATAATCTTCGAAACATTTTTGACGTGGAAACATTTCTGAATTCCAAAATCGAAGATGACGACAGGCCAAGACGGCTGCATTCTGAAAAGTCTTTCGAGGATTCGGTTAAATCATCTTGGATCTCGGAATTCATTGAAGTATTGGCAATTGTAAGCGTAAGTGTTTAAATGTAAGCCCAAATTCTACTTTTAGCTAGGGCTTTAAATGTTAATTATTTTAAAAAATGCAATTACTTACATTTTTACCAAATCTATAAATGCGTCTCTTGACGGATCCTTGGCAGAGGACCAAGGGTCTTTCACACACGTAGGACTGGTAAGCTCAAAACTTTCTACCCTAGCACGACTTAGTCCTAGTTTTATTTACCCATGGCCAGACAGGACATATAGTTACAATATGTTATTGCAAGGAATTCTGAGGTTTGATAGCGTTTCACTATGCACTCGACTCACTGCCGACTTAAGTTGTTCGAAACGTCATTGTTTTTGTTTATTTTCAAATATCATTGAATGCAGTCTAATTTATGAGTTTTAGGCTTCACCATGGTCGAAGCGCTAAAATAGTTCCTATTTTCTAAAAATGTTATTACGTCAAAAAAAAATTCACAAAAACATGCAGATATAACCAAAAATTTTAGAATTTGTATTTATAATTAATTTATTTCTTAAGGTATGCATAACTAAAGTAGTGGAGGGTAGGATAAAGGGTGCGGAAGGTAGCGGTCAGGGCTTCGGTGACATATGCCTGGTGAATCTGAGGAAACTCCCAGATAACCTCAGTCAGTATGGCTTGCCCCATGGTTGAAATGCCAATTCATTGCTGATCCGAAGTCCGCGACGCTAACATCTGAAACACGGGGACTGTAAAAGTCATAGATGAAATGTATAAAATTTGAGGAACTTTTACGACACCAAACGACCAAGTAAGTCGAGAAAGGCACACTAATAATTTCCCAATTCGTGGATTAGTAATATTCAGATGCACGAGGGGGACAAAATAAACCAGAATTTTGTAATAAAAAGTTGTCATGTTTTCAATTTTGGAAGCAGTCGTGAAACCCTTTTTAAGTGATACCTTTTTTTGACTCTCTCGTTTCTTTCTTCACCTCTTTCACATCTGCAAACGTTTCCTTTCGAGAGTTTTTCACTCGGGAGAATAAAACGAAGACACTCTGAGCACGATCAAGTGAATATGGTAGGCAGATAAGCTGGATCATGTTGTTTTCGGTTAAATATTGTTTAAAATCAATGTTTTATGTGCTGATGAGGCACGAATTTTGCTGCATCTCTTTTGATTTGTAATTCCTTGCTCAAAGTCCGTTTGCAAGAAGTCCTTGGCGCACCAAACGAATCAACAAGTTTTTTTCAGAAGTTTTGCGACAGTCTTCCATTTTCAGTCAATAAATTCTGGCGATGTGTTTGTCCGTTAGGAGGTCGAGGGTCTACAAGTTGGTCTACAAGTAACCGAGAAGCAGGAACACTACTCATAAAGTTGGGGTTTTCGCAGAGCAGCTTCCTTGTAAGACGCTTCAAGCATTATACATGTTTCCCCAAACATAAAACAAAATTTCATAGCCCAACATGTTGTTTCCACTTTTCAGTCATCACAAAAATCGCCGAACCAGCAAGAGGCGCTTAACAAAAATTTAATACGTGGCACCACGACTTTGCTCGACAATGCTAGTCGGTAGGCTGATGCAGAAGGCTTCCAGCAAAAGTTATCTAGTGGTGGAAGGAAGCATGTACTGCAATGGACCCGCCCACGAGAGAACAATTTCGGGTTCTTTTGGATACCCGCTTGTATATTTTAGTGAATTTCAGTATAAAAATCCAGAAATGATTCCTTTTTAGAGAAGACATATACGGGGCGAATGCAATTCGATGCTCTAATAGTTCCTAAGATGCGCTACGTTTGTCAGACACTACGTATTCCCATACTCATTTTGAAAACCTTTACGCTGACTTTAAAAACTTTAACAATGGCTATTTGCTCATGGTTCAAACTTGAGTAGGAAAGTTTTTTATTAAATATCTATACAACCGAGTAAGAAAACTCCATATACAAGAAAATAATTTCCCTTTTACATTTAACTTATACTAGACGTATCATGATATTAATGTTCTCTACAGGTAATAACTATCTTGTACATGTCATAAAGAGCTTACATATATACGAGTGAACATACCTTCATGAGTAGCTCACCTTAACACATACGTTTTGTGGAGTATTAGTCAAACGTTTTCCCAGGAGTTTACTATTGATTTAGAATTGAATCTATCAGTAAGTTGTACTCAAAACTAGGCAATTACCATATATATGTGGGTAGTATGTGTGGATGGTGAGTGAGTGTTTACCTTTGCATATTTATGTGCACGTGGCTATTGAAATATTGTAAATAGGCTACAACTTAATTTTGAAGGAGTAATTACTGGTATATTGTCGAACATTTATTGTGTTAAAAGGAAATAAGCGGCAGGCGGGTATTTCTCGGAGAATCTGGATTTACGTTCTATTTAATAAATGTTTTGTGACTTTCTGTTCCAAAGTGTTGAGTTTGTATTGTAATTGCTTTCCTTTTTTTTAACTTTTGTTCACCGTTTAATTATGAGAAGTTTTAACAATTGTGGAATAAAATACCTAGTGTAGTTTCATCAAACTGCAACAGAGATGAACTTAAATCACATTTTATATTTGGATGCACCGTTTAGTGCATTACTCAATAATACAATTGACACATTGTTAATTATAATCCGCTAGAAACGACATATCTACCATCATGGCTATAAATCATAGGACAGTTAAGCGGTAATTTATAAATACAAATATAAGTCGAAATTTCCATTAAATAGCTTTAGTTCGGACCAGGCCGCTTCCCAAAGTATATGACAAGAACCTTAGCCAATTAACTGCAAACTTTACTAACTCTATTCTTTATGGGCGATTTTAGTAACTTTTGCCTCGATCTATCACGATTATATGAGTGCAATGATTGCTAAAATCCACAAACATTCATGCCCAAGAGTGATTCCTATTCGCAACCCTGGAAACGCTGGTATTTCGTTTAGGAACTATGTATTCTGCACCTCCAGAAGGATACTGTTTTTAAAGAGGAAACCTATTCCGAAATCGGGATACTTTGTTATCCGTAGTAGAAAGTGTATTTGTCATGTCGGATGCTATCTGGACCCTCCCACTGGACTTCTTGTAACACTAATATGTCCAGCTCATACTGCTCGGTCTCCCGTACCGCCACCTGAATAGCGCCCGTTTTGTGTAACGTTCGTACGTTCCACGTTTCTATTATAAGGTCTTTCTTAATATTGTTCTTGGAGATCCCTGAAGCAGTCCCCTACCGAAGATCCGAATAAGGAACTAATCTACCTCTCTGATATTTTACCCCAGGAGAAGCCATGAATCATCTGTTGATATTTCTTGACATAATTTCAGGTGTAAAGTTGTCAGCTCTACGACCTTGCAGTAAAGGCATATATTCAAAATGTCGTCCTCTGTCAATCTCCCAGCCTTGCCAATGTCATTCATCTTCAGACTCAGGGTGGTAATGGTAAAGCTGCCTCCTTGATAATGATATTTTTGTTCGGGGTTATCTTCCCTTAGCGTTTGTAGATCCTTCTAGTAAGTTCAAGGCAGCATTAATGGTTTTGGCTCTCCCCGGAATATTTTCGATGCTCAACATAATTATCTAGTTAGCAATGCCTTATCCGCCATCTGGTGAGGCGCCTGGTTGGAGACCTGTAACTACAATCTGCTCAATGATAGTATTGAACAATGATAGTTGTAGTAGAGTAATTCTAAATAAAAATTATTTTATATCAATGATAGTATTAATATGTAATAATTATTTGTTTGGATTACTTTATTTAATTTTGGACGATAACCGTTGCAGATTGATAATTATGAACATATTAAAAGATGAGTCAAATTCCTTGAAAGAGTATATATAGGATATCTATTATACGCATTAGAAATTGTTTCACAAAACGTCTTTTAAGAAATATAATGAAAACAGAAGCTTCTAACTGATGTGTCTTTGAATGTACTCTTTACCTCAAGCATTCAAAGTAACACTTTATGTACATGAAATATGAAAGTACATAGCTAGCAGACTCATGACGAGGACAAAAGCCAAAGTAGAAACGGTATGGAGGAGGTGAGAGAAGAAAATTTCAAAAAGGGCCTACGTTTACGATCTAGGGAACGAGGTGGTTCAAAAGAGGAGTTTCTTGCTTTCATTTGTAAGTAGCACATATATTGAAGAACGAAGAGGCACTAATAGTCTCACAACATCAAAGGTTAATGATTTTCTTGTTCCGTACCTTAACCATACATCCGCTACAAATTAGGTAAAGCGAGACATTGAACGTGCGAAACTGGCAAGTAAACATCAAACGGAGAAGCATCTACATAAGTGCCTTGTCACATTGGTTATCCAATCGTGCCAAGTTGTTTCCTGTTTTCCTCTCTGGTGTCTAACATTTGTTGTAATTTGTTGTTCAGAAGGTCGTCAAGGAATAAACTATGACATTATCTTCTCCCTTCACCTTCTACTGTTTTCAACGAAAGAATTTGTCGATTTTTTACTCATAGGAAATTGTTATTGCGAGCGATTTCCTGCATCTAATCTAGCTATCTCTATGTGCGCTCGCACCCTACTCTTTAGAATGTCTTACTCCATAACAGAAACGTAGATCGTTTCCCCTGATTCAATGTAAGCAACATTCGACCATAGTCAGCAGTCCGCCGTATTGAATATCGATTGATTTTCTTAAATGGGAAGTGGGTCATGTAATATGTTATTGTGAATAAGAATTTTACGAGAAATACGTTTGTGATGTCAGTTTTGCTATGCATGTATTATTGTGAGAGACAATGACTTATGACTCTTCTGTACGCATAATAATGCAGTAGCCTGAAAACACCCATTTCTTTTTGAAATAAGGGAAGAAATGAGATCCGAATGAATACAAATCTATATTGAAATACTCAGAACATATTTTTATACGTTTGCATTTTTATTTCTTTGTCATTTAAAAAATGTGGATTAGTTTACTGCATAATTATCATTATCCCACACTCATGTCGCAAGCCCTTCTCTCCCACAATAATACATTTATAACAAAACTGACTTCATAAATGTATTTCTCATAAAATTCTAGCCGGAAATGTAGATTAAATGAAAACCTTTTAATTTAAGAAAAATCAATCAACGTTCAACATAACGGACTTCAAGATGGTGCCCGTGAAGAATATACCTTCCAGCAGGTAGTATCTTTCACCTATTACCCATAACTTGTATTTGCCTTTCATTTCATTCAAACGTTTAAGGACATATCGGTATTCCCACACTTTGTGACCACTGTCCTCAGAAAAATGACTTTTATATCATCGATATCTCCCAAAGCAATTGAGTTTGAGAGGCGTAAGTATGCGCACATACTCTCACATTCTAATCGTGACTGAAGGAAGAAACGCTTAGGTTAGTTACAGGGAACTAACTACACTTATGAGACCGAATGCGTTTACTACTTTATAAATAGTAGGTATATTGAGTGGTGATGGAAAAAAACTATCTATGATTGTTAAAGATCAGACCAATAGCCATATTTTAAACAACCCCATACGTTGAATGGCATAGCAACAGCAGTTAGTGATACTAACAAGTAAATTTGCCACACCAGTACAAGAATTGCATTGCCTACGGAAGTTATCTATGTGTGTCTTGTGTTACTAATCTGAAGTTCAACACGCCCGTTGTATACATGTACAAGGAAAGGACAGATTAGGTGTGTGCTTTTGATAATTGTTAAGTTAATATTCTGACATGATAAAGTGTTATGTCCTTTCAAATGTTCTATTAAATTATAGAATTTACACCCTCAGAGTATATACCTTTGTTAGCAAGTCTTTCTTTGATGATATACAGTCAAGGAAATAATGGATCGCGGACAAGATATATTAGACTTTAAAAATTTCTGGTCACTAATCTGCAAAGAAATAAACTTCGTCTGATGAGAGTTATATTTTTATGTTTAAAATAGAGCATAAGCAATCTAATTCATCTCTATTTTTATAACAGTTTGTGAGTTTCAAACATGCACACAGAAACACACATAGGAACTGTTTAAGTGGAGCTGTAAATCGATTCTCTGCCTTACAAAATTGTAACTATCAGAATAACCAATAAAAACAAGAAGATGGAAAATACTAAGAAACTGAATCCTTACATTCCTCCTTTAAAATGAATATAATTATGTTTTTTAGATATCTTATATTCAGGTCGTGATAGGGTGGGTTAGAGAATTTTCGAAGGTTGTTCGCAGGGATCTAGTGAACAGGTGCCGGCATTTGCCTTTTATGACAGGCGAGAAAACTGTTACAACGACAGCCACTGAGGTTGATTTCCCAGTCTTATAATAAGGATAATTACTTGCAAAATTATGATAAACGTTTTATTTTCTATATAAATACGTACAAAACATGTTTTGAGACATTCAAAACGTCCATTTCACTAATAAAACGCTACTTCGGATATTTGTTGTGTAAAATTTATTTAGAACCAGATGGTCTCTTTTTAGCTCACAGGGAAATGATAATTTAACATCAAACAAGATATCCTGACGATGTGAACAGAAAGTGTTACTAAACAATCATCGGGTTCAAAATCGATATAATACATTAAATATCCGAAAAAGTGTTCTATTAGTAAAACGTGTAAAATATGATCACATTACTTCCATAGAAAACATAAACATTATTTTAGATACCTGTCTCTTAATAAAACTGGCCGACCTGGCATTTCAAATTGGCCGTAAAGCTAGTCAGTGAACAGCCTGTTGGGGTTATTCGTAATTCTATGTTAAAGAAACTTGATCATTTAATTATTATGTAAAATACAATAACAATATGTTTTATGTGCCAATTTCATTCATCTATATTTCTTAAAGTAATTCGTAGGTGTAATAGGTCTCATACTAATTTCTTCTAAAGTTAGCTAATATGTCTGGTGTGTATAACGTTTAGTCATCAATACAAATGCATACCATTATTTGAGAAACTGATGATTTATGATTCGTCGGCATTTTCCACTGATGTAGTGGTTTGGTGTGAATGAAACGACTAGTTTAATGCCTGGTTGAAAACATCCCAGAAAAAAAAAACAGGGATTCCCTGAAGTGATGTGTTTAACTGACGAACTCTGTATATGTCCAGCAAACCGGATGGGTTTCCCAGACAGTCACAAGTCATTGTTTTGTTGAACATGGTTATGCAGTTGTAATTAGATAAATCAGGTAATATAGTTTTAATTTTTTGTACTTTGGACATGACGCACGTGGGGCGGACATTTCATTCGCACTAACCCAATGCAATTATTCTTACTTCTAGTTTATCTTTATAAAAAGTAGATATGTAATATTGTTGGGTTTCTGCCTGCCTGAATAGTCCTAATGAATTTTATAATTTATAGCTTTAGCTTTTTTTACACCTCCTTGAAAATTTAAATATCTCCGTAAACAAAACTTCTGAGGAAGAGCCAGGGAAGTGGGCAGTGCCAAGCAGTCACTTTCCCAAAAGCAAGGTCAAAAATTATTTCGTGGAGTATCTGTGAGCTGAACGCACTACTGGAGGGTTAAACAGCAATACTGCATGTTACAAACTGACATTTAAACTATGTTTCCCTTCTGTAATTGCCGTACAACATTTGCAACAAGTTCAAGTATTGGCGAATGGGGCATATGGCATGCTAGAAGAACTCTTGGGGGCTCACGTTCTAAATTAAATTACACATATATACTGAATATTATATAATTTTAAATTTCCGGTCACATAGATACATTTTTGCAACCTGCAACTGCAAAAGGTAAATGTTTGAAGATTACTTTCATAAGAACAATACTAAGTTATAAGTAGTAACGACATATAGGAAAATCAGAGCGTCATATACTGACGTGATCATGTAATTGCTTTTAATCATGCACCGAAGCTAGAAAGAAATTATATAATTAAATGTATTTATTTAAATATATAAAAACACGGTGCACATATATAAATCTTCAACTTCTACAATATAAATTCATTACGCAATTGTACTAACTAGTCTTTAAAATGTTTTAGTAATACACCCTTTCAAAGAGAGCAAAATGGTACAAGGCCCTTCCTGATCTTTATTAGATCCTTTCCCGGGGAACGTTCGTCCTCTGCTTCCCCTCTTTGTGGCCCTGAATAACTTCCATGAACCAATAAAAGTTTACTATAAAAGTTTACTGTACGTTTTGACTTTTTACTACGGACTTGATATATTTGTGAATTTGCTCTAATATAGGTTTATAATTTTAAGCTTTCAGAGCATAATTATATTGAGTACACATTATATTTTATAGTTGCATCTGGTATCTGTAATTTGTTTTTTGATCCATTAGATTATTTCCATCAATCTGTTAAAAATAAAACAATGCTTGCACGGTACACCATCACAGATGCTTTTCTTTTATTTTCCTGTATACGCTTATTATATTTAAATTTAAATGATCTGATTCATTTAATAAACAAAATGTTAACACATTCACCATTTTTATATAATTTTGTAGGGTCCATACTTTCAGAGGATTTGTGGGACATGTATGTCAAAGTGTTAGGGCAGGCTGCAAACATGGTAGTGCCTGATGAAGTATTTAACATTACATAATATTTAGAATTTTTATTATTCACATATTATTTCACCGAGCCCGCGATTCACAATGTTTTATAACATATCACGCACTAAAGTCGCTTTTCTATTTTTTTCAGAGATGTAAGAAGGTAATTACAACCAAAAAGTGTTTTCTGAATGTGAGTTCTATACTTGTGTGATTGCACATGTTGGTCTACTTCTGCACCAGATGTGGATCGTCTATGTACCGAATAATTCTTGAATGGACGTCGCCAACCTTGTTTCCCATTGCATAGTCATTTTGTTATATATCAGCCTTTGTTACCTTTTACAAACTCATTGGGAACGAATGAATGAAGATGATCACAGAGTTGACCTACTCATTTGCATTATATATTCTAATTAATTATGGTGTATTCATTGCTGAAATAACTCCCTCTAAAAAGGTTACTACACTCAACTCCATATTCAATAACGTAAAGAAATTTAAGTTGTACCAAATAAATATACTTGGTTGTTTTATATATCCTATCAAAGAAAATGAATACTGATGAAATTATTTTCCTATACCCCAGTTCAACTTAGAATATTACCAAAATAGATGCTTTATTTTCTTTATCAGCTCATGAAATTTATCCACATTGTGTGATACAAAATATACTTCTAATTTCAGACATTTTCAATTTTGTATGTAAGTCGAATACAAGTTTCGTAGAAATATGTATTCAACTCAAAAAGCAGTTGGATTTGCATACATGATATTTCAAACACACATTTAAAGTTAGATCAATGAAATCCGTTTTGAAAATCTTGAAACGAATTCTACTGATGAAACACAATGTATAGTATCCAGCTTTGACATAGTAATATATCGTAGCCACATTGCTCACAGCGTGTAATTAGTAATGTTGTGATTCCTTATTATTTTTCAGCATGTGTTAGCTTTTCCCACGATTGACATTTTCTCTAGAGACGGTAATGCATACACATACTATATAACACTAAATGTCAGCCTTGAAAGAAAACACTGGCCACGGAAAATATTTGTAGACAGAAATACTATTTACGTATAACATAATGCTGATATAGAGAGTAATAGTATTGATGCTGGTTTCAGGCCGGAGATAGTATTAAAGCAGAAGCGGATGAATGAAGGGAGTTTGTGGTCATTAGCAAATATTTGCAATGCTAACTGAAGGCCAAACTGTGAAAACCCTCTACGCCTTCCAAGAGGATAATTCACAAACAATTCTAGCAGTTAGGAGAGCTTCGTTACTTGGATAGAAAGAAATTAACTTCTCTGAAATCAGCTAACATCACGTAACGAAGTGCAAACAATCAATTGTAGAAATTCTGTCATGTGTGTGTGTGTTTGTGGGGGAAAGAGAGTTTATATATGTGTATGAATGTGTGTTTATATTTGTGTGTCTTAATTAATCAGTATTTACCAACTTCATAGTCTTATCAATTTTCCATCCATGCTGGACAGGGGATAAAATGGGACTGTGTTAGCCACATCTCATTAAATTGAGAGCTCCAAGTATAAAACTACTTCAGAACGCTGAACATCTATTATAACTTCAATTTAAACGGTTAAGTAGATGAGTTTGTACTATATATCATTTTACATATCATTTTACTATAATTAAAAGGCTTATATACATATATTTCAGGCTAAATGTGCACGATTAAAATGAAGTCGTTAAAATAGTTAAATATAACGTCCCTGAGAAAGAACTCTTCCCAGGAGAGGAAAAGGGAAATAGCAAGCTCATCATCGTATATTCCGTATACTACGCTAGTATTTCCATGGAAGAGGAACACCTTGATAAAATTAGTCAGGACTGAGTTTTAATATGCTCCAAAGTTGCAAACTAAATGTTTCTTATTGCGTTGACAATTGTTGATTTATAATAATTTGGTGCTTTTCATTAACTTAACATGTCCACAATTAAGGATTCCTTATTTTTTTAGAAGTAAACATTTTATTTATTCCGTCATCAGTTGGTGACAGTTTTATTCGTACTTTACAAGACTTTCTAAAATGCTGAAAGAAGTAAATGACTGAAGAAAAATGTGAGAAAAAATGAAACAGAAAAGTAAAACTGTTTAGACATTGGTTATTCATAAATCATATGCTGAAAACACAATTCAAAGTGTGGTTGAATATCAATTATGTTCTGAAGATTTTCAATAATCTTCTGAAGAGTATAAATGAAGATATGTAGTTTATTAAGACAAAAGAATAAACATATGATCGAGTTGAAAGGAAAAGGTGACACTTGACTGAAATGAACTGTAACTTTTAGCAGAACTCTAGCGATCATTAGGGTTTTCAAATAAGTACAGCTCTAGTAGCTGGACCGCAGTGGCTCGATGGTTAGAACGCTTAACTCTGGTATTTTGATTCGTCGGTTCGATTCCTGCTCATGCCATGGGGGCTTTGTGGTGGACAAACACCATGTGACTGGATTTTGTCTGGTTTCTCTTGTTTCACCCACTTTCTTCTTACCAGCAATTCATTCCATTATCATTCATCCGGCCTGAGCCAAAGTTGCCTACATGACATAAAAATGAAATTCCGATTCATTCTTGAAGGTAACATTTATGCAGCTAGGCTACTAAGTGCTACTTTGATAACGGAATTGTCGGATTTAGTCTTAAGATAACATCGCAATAGCAGTATGAAAAATTCCAGTTTATATCTAGTGTGCTTTTGTTTGAGTACAGTTACTAATTAATGCACTCAGTACATATTTTTATCTGACAAAACTTTTCTAGAAAAGTAAAAAAAAAATATTATGTGCAACTAAGGTGAATAACAGTATAGAAAATTAACACGCAATTCAACTATTCATTACAGGCAGTTATTTCACTAAAATATTTCCCCATTCATTTATCCTATGAATCTTGCCATGTTTATTCATAACGGATAACGGATAGCCCCTATTTTGTGTTCTCAGTGCATCTACTGTCACTCCCTATTGGTATTTGCATTGATGAAAGCGAAAAAATATCTTTTACAATTTCATTTAGATTGTTACTAATTCAGAAACCAATGTTTATTTAAATATGGTTTCTGGCTTGTTTACTCTAGTTAACAGAATAACGTGATGGAAGCAGACGGAGGGACAGTTATTAAGCTATTTACTGAGAGATCATTTACGATTCACTTGTCCAAATTTGCCATCAGGTATATACTGTACACGCAAACACTGATTATACTTACATATTTCAAATTCAATATTTTCGAAAATACACTTGAAACTACACATAGATACCGAATTTAATACAATGTTAACGTGCCTGCCCTCTAAGCCTGAAAATAATGTGGTTTTGAGAGAAATTTGATCAACGTGAAGACAATGTAATCTGAAAAGAAATATAAATAAATAGGGTCTATATCTTGAAGATAATATAACAAATACAGATAACATTAAAAGAATTGGCTAATAAAAGTCACTCTTTAAAGCACTCTTTGACTTTGTTTAAGAAAAAATACGTACCTTGTAAGAGGTTGCCAAGGTTTCTTTATTATCAACTGACACTCTAAAAAATAGAATGAGACTTTCAGCAAAGTAAGTTTTTTTCCTAAATTTTCTCCATTTGGCCTTCTAATTTACATATAACTATTTCATTAATAGATGCTTTGCCTTTCAGTTTTCCAATCGTATTGAGTACTTTTTTGATTCTATTTATATCGTGTGTACCACAATTGTATGAAAAGGGAAAGGAAAGAGGGAAGAGATTTTCGGAGTGCCCCGAGACATGAAGCAAGGAAAATCTTTTTGTTTCTCTCGACTTTTTAAAGACAAGTTTTCTTGTATATTTCATCTCATCCTTCCTTCTCCTCTCTGTCTCCCTGTATGTTAGCATGAGTCTCAGTTGCTTCGTATTTTTATCTGGCCATGGTGAAACACCAATTTCTTGTCTCCCCAAAGCCTTTAGGACCTACGTGTCTCTCATAGACAAGTGCAAGAAAACGAATTCCAGTGACCTGTTTATATTGTTGACCTTATCCATCTTTCTCCTGTCTCTCTTGAGCTACAACATATTTTATACATTTATTCCTACTTTATATTCGTATCATATTTACAACGAGAACAATTGGTATAATATATTTTATTCCTAAGACCCTTTCTAGAATTTTACAACATATGGTGTTTCTTTTAAGATAGTTTTAAAATTTGTTGCCATCAGCTTAACGTTTCTTCTCTCTGAATATTGTGTTAATCTTTCAAATCTAGCTTTATCTTATTACGAAAAGAGTTTATCTTTTGTAATGGACTTACTTCAAGCCACTCTTGAGTTCATGGTTTCCATTGATGCTTAATACTTATATCTTTAATCAGTGTAATGATCCCGTCCCAGACTTTATATACACAAGTATAGTTGTGGTTACTAAAGCGGATTGCGAACCCCTATTCCGGGCTCCTCAAATGATTGAATCAGAGGCTACACGTAATGCAAGGGAGCTCGCTTCACTAATAAGTGGATTCTGGATCTGATAATCAACTTGTATACTACACTTTTGGTAGCTACTCACTAAAAATAAGAAAGCTAAATTGAAGCATAGAATGTAACTTAATATATATGCTAGTTCAGTACATTTAAGTGGTGTTGAAAACACTGGCCTAACCGAGCATACGGAAAGATAAGACGTCTATCATGTAGATAACCTCAAGGAAAACTGCACATACTAAAGTTGAAAACGTTTAGATTTGGCTTTTAAACTTATGGTCGTATCATCAAGGTTTCAAAATTTTTGTACACATTCAAAACTTTGTATAATTTGTATACACATTCATACCTTCGGAACTATGAAAACCTCGAGCCAATCTGTAAACAAAAACCAAAAACATATAGTAAATCCTCATCTTCCCTACAAGAAACGAGTAACAACGATAGTAAAAAATTCTTAAGATTAATCATACTGTAAAGAGGAGCAATTACTATGTTGGTTAGAACCAGTTGCAGTTTAAAATACACCATAAATAATGTATCATCGTTTACTGAATGCAGATTACAATTAGCTAGCAGCATGTCTGAATTACTAAAATTCAAAATTATCAATCACTGTATGTGGTAACAGGACCTATACAATTTTGTGTACACTCAACACATTATCACCGTTTGCTACATCGCAAGCTATTTACACTGCAAGCCATAAAAATTAAAAATACAAGAATGAGACATCCGATAATGTAACATTTGCAGAAGAGTATGTAGAGCATGTAAAGATAAACAACTGATTACATGACAGTTCCTTACTCATGAGAAGCGCCGGGTATGCCATATATGAAAAGCAATCGAACTCAGGACAGAGAGTCACAATGCAGTGGTAGATGACTGTTGGTGTGACGTTAGTGTGTGTGTGTGTATTGTCGAATAATCCCTCGTCGTCAAATATGGTAGCTCTGCCAGCAGATTTTCACTTTTCGTCGCTGAATAATTGTGGCATATCGAGAGTGCGGTTTATACTTCAGCAACATTGGCCCCCTTATCGGCTGGACTGGGTCCACGGTGCCCTGCATTTGGAATCGATGGCTAAACAAAGGCACTATGCAACGACGTGCCCGATCCTAATGACAGTGAGGACAGACAGCTTGTGCGTATGGCTCTAGTGGATTGCACAGCTACATCTTGAAAGCTGGCGCACATACTGGCTTATGTTACGCAGTACCCTGGTTCCCTACGAACAGTTCTACGTTGTCTGGCAAAGCGGTGCATATTTCACGGTGCCCATTGCTGCGACTTTTGCTGGTTACACATAATAGGAATGATAGACTAAAATGGCGTGGAACATGGAGAGCCGAATGGCAGAACATCATGTTTCATTCTAATTTCACTTCTGACTGCAGCAACAAGAAATCCGGATAAATATCTGGCAGTACCGTGGCACTTGTCTGGCAGACACCTTCGTTTTTCATAACCCCGTCGGTATGGCACCGGGCGTTATGGATTGGGATGCCATTGGTTTTCATGACCAGCGAAAAGTGCGTTGACGATGTGTTGGACCCGGTTGTTGTTCCTTTAATGCAGACCTTGCCAGGAACTATCTTTTAGCATAATAACGCCCAGCCGCTTGCGGATGGGATGTTTTAGTCTTCTTCGCTGGACACAACATACCCCTGCTTCCTTGGAAAACGCGATCACCTGATCGCTCGCCAATTGGACGTCTGCAGCTTGTGAGCTGTGGCAACGTATCGAAGATGCATGTTTTCCTATACGCTAAAAGAATATCCAAGGACTCATCCACTCTATACCTAGCCGAGGTGCAGTTGTTTTGAACACTCATGGTGGTCCCAAAGTCTACTCACCTTCCGCAGTTCTGTTCCGCTGTCGCCACGTTGTCACTCATCGCGCAGAACGATAATTTTTCTACTTATAGCTTACCATTTCTATTTGCTAAATTTGGTACCGCTACCTTCTTTCCTTGGGGTTTCATTTTTAAAGGCAAGCAGTGTATTTGTGAACTTTTATCTATAAACTAAATTTGGCATGTTTATCACTTTGAAAAGAGTTATGTATCAAATTTGTCAATTACGTTATAGAGATACTCGAGCTATCCATTTCCTTACTTTATATATTTAATTGATCATCGATTTATATAACCCTATACTATCCATTTAAGAGGTATGATCAATTTTCTAAATTTAGCACCTACGGCTTCCAAACATCGGAGTTATTAGATCCTAAGTATATCAAGCTTCACATTATGACAATAAGGAACAAGTACACATAGGTTTAAAATAATACTCCATGTTTTGCTTACAGTGCATATCAATTCTGTACTGCAATATAGAAAAATTATATCCAGAAAAATTATATTTCTCTTTTTTTTTAAAAAAATTAGCCATCCAGCCCATGATCTTTGATTTCTATATACTAAAATCATTGACTCATATGATGTTATTACTACGCCAAATATGGAATTTGGAGTTCTAATCTTCTAAGTGACATGTTGTTTGATCTTGTAAATACTTTTCTAGTTCAGTAATAAGACCATTTCATACATAGTGACAAATTAAAGATCATCTCACAATATTTTAAAATCTCGAAAGTAATCTCATGCATTACACGAGCTCCATATGAATACAGAGCAAACTTACTGCAAGCAACATCTTTCAATTACCCTTTATTTCTAATATTAACACGGAAGTTTTCATGATCTCATTAAATAAATTGATAGATAATGAAAGAAAAAACAATAAGTTTGTTACGTTTGACGTACCATAATAGTATATTTTCGGTACCGTTATTCTCCATTCTATATTGTCCAAATATCATTTTTGCTTTCTCGTATTTTCTCCTGTTTTCTTTCCTCAGGTAGCGCTTTTGCCGTCCATCATGGTGGTATGAAACAAACAATTTAAACTCAGTTTCATTCCACAACAGTTTCCTGTTTCTATTATATTAATGCGAACACTTTTTCCTTTCGTTAGGGCAATATAGATAATATGGTTCGTATCCACAGAACATTTACAAACATCACTTTCTGACCAAGATATGTATTTTTGTTAACAAAATTAATGTAAAGATTCAAATATTTATGCAGAGAACCTTTTTACGTTCTCATGATAAGGAGATTCTTGAAATTTCACTGTCTTCTGCTCGCTACGAAACTTTATCTTGAATAAATTTCTAATGAATGAAATTGCTCCCTAATCAAAAGGTAACAGAGTCGAATGCGATGTCCGTCGAATTTATGTAGCCTTTCCAGATTGTTCATCTTTATAATCTCATCATCTGCATCGGTTGCTGCCATTATTAATTCATTACCCAATTTTTGATTAGAAGATTAGCCTTATCAGTCTTGAGTCCTATTTCGTGGTCTGCAATATTTTTCCGTTAACTGTTCCTAACTAATAATGACATTTTCTATATTTTATT
>JAGDQP010015200.1:8368-43328 GCA_022664845.1 Lepisma saccharinum | reverse complement strand
AAATATACAACTTTCCTCAATTATGTTTCGTTCACATGCACATATTGATTTTCTAGCACGTCCACTATCCAATTCATCACATTCACTTTGTTGTTCTGCTAATTTACTAACAATATTTATGTCTTCCTGCATATCATCATGACTTTGTATTTTGCACACGACATCTCCACTTTTAACTAACGTATCCATTTGCACCAATTCACTTTCCACCTTCTTCTGATTTGGTAACATGTCTATTTCCGTACCTGTTGTTGAAGAACAAGAGACTTCCATTCCAAGTTTTGTGATTGTATTTACACATAAGGGGCACATACTGGTAACCGTTGGCTTTAATAGGGATGGACTGTCTGGTCTTTCTTCTATATCCATTTCACCAAATTCATTTTTTACCTGATTTGATTTTGGGGACATACACATTCTTGAAAAACAGGGAGCCTCCATTCCAAGTTTTGTATCTGTATTTACACATTGGTAACACTTGGTTTTAATAGGGATGGACTGGCTGGCCTTTCTTCAAAATCCATTTCAAGAAATCCACTTTTCGCTAGGGAATGTACACTGTTCTCTAAGGGTACCACATTTAAAGCGTTTTTCATAGTCACATTACTTTTCATAAGCAAGGAAGGACTCTGCGATCGGTTTTCAATACTTGATAAAGTTTCAGCAAAAAATTCCACTTCGTTCACTATATTTAAAAAGCTGTCACTGGACCAACTATCTTCTTATCCCAAAAAATCCATTATAAATTAAAGTTTCCTATCGTCAGCAAGACACAGCGCTGTTCAAAGTACTTAATTTCTTCAATTAAATACACGCAATACTGCACAACATAATCCCGATACAGTCTTTTCAATCTTAAATTGCTTCTGTCTTTTCTTCCAAACTATAGACCAACACCATCAACAAAGCTTCTATTCACACTAACTTTAAAACAACCCTAACAATCATAGGGCTTTGTATACAATATTTTTGTGCCCAAACACAGTCATTTTAAAACACTTCTGCGCATCTCACATCTCTAAACCTTTTATTTTTTCTTCTACGTTAATACTTGTCCCCGTTTTCTTCCTTAAAGACACCAAGCAAAACAACCATGAATCCAATCCTTTATCCACAAAAGTGCATGCAATTTCTCCAAGTACTCATCATTTCTAATTATATATATACAAAAACTTTAACAATGGAATGATATTATTGGAACGCATCTCTAAAAATGTTTCATAAATGTCCTTACAAGTACCGTAAAGTTTCCCTACACAATTTCTCCTTTAGATTCCTTACAAATGTCAATGCAGTTGTGCTGAGCTGTGTCCATAGGAGTATAATTATAGCATGCTATACATGTTAATGGCAATACCAATTTCCAATGGTCTATACTGCTTATTATACAATCACAACTAACTAACTTTTTAGTACAACATTCACAAACTACCCCTATGTACAGTTTCATCAGCACATAGGTTCGAGTCCTTTTGTTGACCATCTTTATAGAATTTGTTCACTAATCACAATGTGCTGTCTCGTTATCAGTTTGTTCAATAAAATATAAACAAAGACAATTGTTTTAAAGCACATTTGCACAACTCAAATACCATAAATGTTCCATGAATAACGTATTTCTTTAAGTTATGCGCGTTCACAGCAATATCCATCCTTAGATAGGTTCAATAAATATTTTATCTAGCACAACCAATGGCTATTTTTCAAAACTTTTGTTATATTTTCTCAATCTATTAACCATAACGTACGTACATATAAAATTTCAGCTCATTAGCTTAAATGGTATACAAAATGGTTTTTAGGCGGCCATATTTATTTAAAGATGGCGACTTTTCCAAAAACTTCTTACATTTTCGTAATCTACTCGTCAAAGTACATCTTTATACCTAATTTTAGGATTCTATCTGAAACATTATGGAAAATGGTTCTTTCGCCCGCCAAATTTGTTTTAAAATGGCGACTTCTCCAAAAACTTCTTACATTTTCGTAATTCTTTTGTACTGATCAACGTTTATACCAAATTTGAAGTTTCTATACTTAGCCGTTTAGGATGCGTATTCCTTCAAAAAATAATTTCGGCGGCCATATTTGTTTAAAGATGGCGACTTTTGTACAATTTTCTCGTATGTCTGTAATTCTTTTCCAGTAGTCAACGTTTCTACCAAGTTTCTAGGTCTAGTCGTTTAGGCTCTGTATTCTATCAAAACGTCATTTCCACGGCCATATTTGTTTAAAATGGCGACTTATAAAAACTATTCTTAAATTTCTTCAATCTAATAATGGCAATACGTGTTCATATAAAATTTCAGTTCTGTAGCTCAAACGATGTGCAAAATAGATTTTATGTCGGCCATATTAGTTATAAAATGGCGACTTTTTAAAAATCAAAGGCAAAACGAGAATAAGTACATTTCCTAGCTTCAAAACCAGCATATACAACATTCACGTTTCGTCATGAGGTTTACGTCCAACATAAAAACTTTTTCAAATTTACCCACGCTTTCGGAAGGTTTTCAGTTCGAGTTTAGTCAAATTGTATTTTATTCAGTAAAATCATATATTCTTTTAGCTCATTTTCTGTATATCTCAACGATATTCAATAATTTTGCTCATGTATGCTATCTTTCTGTAATATACCAACGCTTTCGGGAGCTTTTAGTACTATTTCCGTCAATATTACATTTTAGTCAATACAATAGGTTCTTGTTTTTGTCTGTTTTTGTATCTCAATACCAACTTATATTCAACATTTGTACAATTTACCAGCGCTTTCGGGAGCTTTTCTATGCAAATTTAGTCAAATTACATTTTATTCAGTACAATAGGTTCTTGTTTCTGTGTCAGTTCTTGTATATGTCAACACCAAGTTATATTCAACATTTGTGCAATTTATCAGCGCTTTCCTAGCTTCAAAAACCAGTATATTACACATTTGTTTCAATAAAATACAACAAACGGTTTAGTAATCGTTCAAATGTATATCAACAGTAACTCAATGAAAGCCTTTCTTCAATTTAAAGGTCCAACTAAAATAAGCACGTTTCCTAGCTTCAAAAATCCGTATATTTCACATTAGTTTCAATAAGATACAACAAACGGTCTAGTAAACGTCCAAATGTGTGTTAGCTCAATATATAATTATGTCATAAGGCGACATTCTGCCATCAGCATTATTCCTAAAACAAACAACTAAAGTCTTCACATATGTATGTATCACTTAGCATTAGTCAAATGTTTCAATACCCGTCCAAGTATTATCTTCAGTAACCATCACCACTATACCGCAACAACCTTAATGTTAAACTTTAAACATTGGATCTGCCAAAAGGCAACAAAATCTAACAGTTGCAGCAACTTAAACTTTAAACATTGGATCTGCCGCAAGGTAACAAAATCTGACACTTGAAGCAAGTTAAACTTTAAATATTGGATCTGCAGCAAGGTAACAAAATCTAACAGTTGCAGCAAGTTAAACTTTAAATATTGGATCTGCCACAAGGTAACAAAATCTAACAGTTGCAGCAAGTTAAACTTTAAACATTGGATCTGCCGCAAGGTAACAAAATTTAACAGTTGCAGCAAGTTAAACTTTAAATATTGGATCTGCAGCAAGGTAACATAATCTAACAGTTGCAGCAAGTTAAACTTTAAACATTGGATCTGCCGCAAGGTAACAACATCTGACACTTGGAGCAAGTTAAACTTTAAATATTGGATCTGCCACAAGGTAACAAAATCTAACAGTTGCAGCAACTTAAACTTTAAACATTGGCTCTGCCGAAATGCCATTCTTTTCTTTCAACACAAGTCAGCAAAACAGTTAAATTCATGCCAGTTAGTTAATTGCTAATCAAACTAATATAATTACTAAATATATTTATTTGTGTGTCATATTCAAAGGTATTTGAAGTTTTTTGCATTCATATCAATTGTCGACAATAATAATTTCATTTTTTATTTCGTTTTCCAAAAAATATTCATCTCTACCCTTTCTGCTTCTTTTCTTCAACAAAATTGGCGTTGGCATGGAGGCTCTGAGTTGATTATATCTTCTTGTGTTGTCTGGTAAAGAAAGGATCATGGGAAAAAAATGTAACTCTTTTTTTTTCAAAACTAATTAATCTTTGTGTTTTCTTTCTCTACGTCCAAAAAGGAAAAAGCCTTCAGGGGGAGTACATTTGTCGGGTAACAGCGAACGTCTCATGCAATAACTAGATGTTTAATTAATGCGTAATTAAATCATGGAGTACGGTTGTGGGTCCTGTATAGAGTTTAATTTAAGAAACTCATGTCTCAACTTGTTTTCTAGTTTCATTCAAGGGGGAGTGTATCAAATAGCGACCTGTCAATCCACGGAATACATTTGTCGGGTAACAGTCAGAGTCTCATGCAATAACCAGGTGTTTAATTAATGCGTAATTAAATCTCGCTATATGAGGATGTGTTCTCACTATTGCGGTTTATCCTTAAATCACTATGAAAGTGTCTGTTATAGGGAGGTAAATATTGCCTATAAATGACAGAAATATGTCAGTTACGGGAGGTGTCCGTTACTAGAGGTTTCATTGTATATATATACAGGGGTTGGACAAAAAATCTAAAAATACGTCATACAGGACACGTAAGTGTGGCGGTTGCCGATCGTGTTTTGTTTTCAATGTGTCATGTGGACCTTCCTCTTCCGTCAGCAGTACCCAGTTCACCTGTGAGTGTCGTGGTGTGCAAGTGGTGCGGTAAAATGGGCGACCTGACAGACTTCCAAAGAGGCATGATCGTTGATGCCCGTCTGGTTGGAGCTTCAGTGACAACAGTGGCGACCATTTTGGGGGTATCGACAGGCACTGTGTCCAATGTCACGAGGGCATACATAATGCATGGGCAAACAACGTCTGCAAAGCACAACAGTGGTCGAAAGACAATCCTGTCCGATAGGGACATGAGGGCATTAAAACGGATTGTAGCAGCTAAAAAGCAGACCACTGCAATGAAAATTACGTCTGAACTCAATTTCGGCCTACAGAACCCGGTTTCATCAAAAACAGTGCGACGGGAACTTCATAAAATGAAAATTCATGGCAGGGCCGCGATCGCCAAACCTCTGGTCACAGCAGTAAATGGGAAGAGGCGTATCCAGTGGTGCAAGGACCACAAGGAGTGGACGCTTGATCAGTGGAAACACGTAATGTATTCCGATGAATCGACCTACACCTTGTTTCCACAACCGGTCGTGTTTACGTATGGAGAACACCGTCGCAGGCCTATGATCCAGACTGTCTGCGCCCAACTGTAAAGCATGGGGGTGGTTCTGTTACAGTATGGGCAGTGATATCGTGGTTTTCTGCAGGTCCCATCATAGCCCTGCATGGAATGATGAATGCTAAGGCGTATGAGGCCATTTTGGGGGACCAGGTTCTACCCATGGCCCACACATTGTTCCCGGATGGTGATGGCATCTACCAAGATGATTTGGCACCCTGTCACGCTGCAAAAACGGTGCAATCATGGTTTGAGGAGCATGACCAGGAGCTATCACACCTCCCCTGGGTCCCACAATCACCAGATCTGAACATCATTGAGCCATTGTGGTCTGTGTTAGAAAGGCGTGCTCGGTCTCATTACCCTCCACCATCATCCCTTAAGGAACCGGAGCATGTTTTGGAGGAAGAATGGTACAACATTCCACACACCACGATTCAGGAGCTGTATACATAAATTCCAAGTCGGATCCAAGCTGTTTTGGACGCAAAAGGAGGCCCCACATCATACTAGGTATGATTTTCACACTTTTTCAAACGTTTTAGATTTTTTTGTCCATTTTTATATATATGCCTTCGCTCACGCTCACTGCTTAATAATATAGGGATTCCGAATTCGAACCCTCCGGAACCCACTCTTTGGGACCCCATATTTTCTCATCCAATAGTAAACCATTGAAGGCAATAGTAAACCATTGAAGGCAATAGTAAACCATTGAAGGCAATAGTAAACCATTGAAGGCAATAATAATCCATTATCGGTTCACCTTGCCTAGGGTACTTCGGGTCAATTTCCTCGCCTTCTCCCATACAAATAAAACCCTGAAACTGGTTTGTGACTACAACATCTTGTAATTCACTGTTTCGACTCGAAAATTAATACATTGTACTAATATTAATAATATAACCAAACCAACAAATTATATTTAAAAAAATTAAATACACACTTTTCTTGAATAATTCGTACTCAAAGTAAAAAAAAAAATGTTTATGCATGAATGACTAAAAAGAAAATTATGGGCGCGTTAATTGAAGAATTTGTAAAGTGATTATATATGAGAGCCCGCTGCATGCTTTTCTTTTTAGTCATGCATAAACAAAAAAGTATGTATTTAAAAAGATTTTCCAATTATTTTTTCCCAAAAACCTAAAGACTTCTGCAACCAGTAAAACGCCATAGCGTTGCTGGTTAGTGTTTATGAGTACTATTAAAAATAAATATATTAAAATATGCTTTTAAAGTATATAAATATGCAGAAATAAATGAAAGTAACAATAGAGTATGTAACGTCGCTGTGCAAATTTTCATCATTGTATGACGTCGGGAAATGAGCAAATTTACGTAACAAAATTTGAGGACACCGCGAACCATTGTGAACTAAAGGAAGGAAAGAACGTAAAAATCACTACTGGTTACGTTCGAAGACTTTGGAATGCCGTTAGGGAAATGTCCGGAGATCCTTCAAATTCTGATTTGTTTGTAAAATTAGAATAATTTTAAACATTATCTTACATGTTTATACACATTTCATTTTCAGATCAACCATAATCATTCTCAAAAGTTCAGGACTATTCCCGAAAGATTTTCTCTGACCGGAATGTTACATAGACTAAGAGCCTTGCTTCTACCTTTCTCGCACAAAAGCAAATGCGGTACTTTCAACAATAAAAGCCGACTGCGGTATTTATTTGGTTTGCCAGCGTCCCAGGGTCGCGGGTTCTAGTCCCTCTTGAGATGGATAATTGAGCATTTTAACAAGCATTGCGAGTGTGGAGTTTAAATTCCCATACCTCCCCTTGCCGTTCCTAAGTCCACGACGTTAGGCCCTACAACATGGAAGCCTGGGCGTTATCCGATCAGCCAGAAGTTGCCCATTTCATCTCATTCTTTTCTTGCTGAATGGAGCTTTCCCTTGTTTCTGCTCTTCTTCGAAAAAGGAAGCAGTAAATTAGTTATTATTTGGCCCTTCCTCTCAACATATGTTTTTCATGGTAACGTCAATATTGTCAACTACCCTTCGATGAGAGGAAGGAACAACTTCTTGTCATCATTCTCAGTCTTGTCAAGCTAAATGTTGTGAGTGTAGTGTTGTGAAAGCTGTATGTTCTTCTGTTATTTACATATAAAGAGACGAAAAAAACAAACAAACGGAAATCCATTTAAAACAAAATGGAGTTGGAACCAGAGCTGAAAGTTTTGACCCGGGTCTGACACGGTGAGCCGATTTCTGTCCGGTCAAAGCAGAGTTTCATTGCATTTGAACAGTGTTTCTTTCAGGGGTGACCTGGACTACAGAGCACGAAAATACGACGCCAAAAATTCCTAGTTCATTAAATTACCAGACCGGGTCCAGTTTCGGATCGGTCAGCTATATTGGACTCAGGCCGGGTTACCGAAAGTGACCCGGTTTCAGCTCTGGTTGTAACTCCTAATAAGTATTAAACAATGACATCTACCTGCAACGAAAATTGCATTGCGAGAAATTAATTTTCTGGACTCGCCCTGGCTTCTCCAATTTTCATTTGTCCATTTTATGATCTACTTTGTTCCGTTAAATCTTTGCTCCGTTTCCAACAGAAAATAAAATAGCTTTCCCATTCTCTCGGACAATATTCCCGAAGTTCACTGTGCTAACCGCAAGACCTTTACGAAAAGAATCTAATTTCCTGAACATTATATTCCCCCCTTTCCCCGTACATTCTTCAGTTGTGCTGGTTCCATCCCTCTGTTCCCTTTGCAAAACAAATACTGTAGATTTGCATTGTCGAAGTTTCCCGAAGTTGCCCGCTTCCGGAGATAGCCGAAGTCTGCTCATTCTCCAGCCCGTAGCTAAAAGTACAACAAAGCACAGGACTATACGGGGTTTGCAGGGTTGCCAATCTAGTTATTTTCCCCCTTAAGCTAGTGTTTTCAAGGTCAGTTTTTCTTAGAGATTTTTGTGTCTGGTGGCTAGTGCGAAATTTGGTGATTGTAAACACTGGTTTTGGTCAGATTTAATCAGCACTTACGTGGTTCTGAGAATTTCATTTGACACCTTATCAGGAAATTCTCCGGTTGAAAGTTCGACAGAACCTACAAACTTTATGGTATCACAAGTCCTACCCAATATTTCTGCCTCTGATCTTCGTCAAAGAGTTTTGAGTGAATCTCAATCTGATGAGCAGTGCAGGGAAATATCTTCAGAAATTCAAAAGTAAAATTCAAACTTCAAACTTGAAGCTGGTCTATATTTCGTTAGAGGTGATAAATCAGCTAATCTGTGGAGACTTGTTTTTTCCGAAATCTCTTGTCCAGACGGTTATCTCAGAAATACATGGCTTAGGCCATTTTGGGTCTCAGAAATGTTATTTGAAATGTCGACAGCTATTTTATTGGAGGAATCTTAAAGATGACCTTACTAAGTAGTACATAACATGGATGAAAGATACTACAAAAGAAAAAGACGGTAGAGGCCAGGGCTTTTCTTAAGGTGTTATCTCGGCATTCGCCTGGTGAATCTGCTGGAGGAAACTTTGGAAAACCTCAAGGTGAAAGCACACCCCCACATCCATGTTTCACTTATGAGACACCACTATGAATCTCTACAGAGCAAGATACGTAAATGGATTATAAAGCCTTTCTTACAGTACATTCACGAAATTCGTCTGGTGAAACAGGTGGATAATCATTGCCGAACCTTAGCCTGGGGTTTTTGGCTTTGGGTATTTACTCATATAGTTGCTAAATGGAAAAAGGAAACTACTACGCACTTTAGGGCTGCTTTTTATAACCACGATCATGCGCTGCTTGCGTCAATGTGTTATCACGCTATGTTTATTTCCTTTTGTCCCTTTTGGGGTTTTTGCTATAATCCAATGCCATTTCTTAGCAATTGTACATGTATTTAACTAGTTTTCATCTTATATGTACTTGACGCATATCTGTGTTTATTTAATTCTATTTGAAGAATAAGCGGCCAATGAGCAGCTCTATTAATTGTGTATACGTTCTCTAGATACCCTGTGATTTACAATTTCTAATGATTTGTAATATACGAATTTAGTATTGTATTTTATGTGTGAGGTCATATTAGTCTTTACATGATAGTGTGTCACACTGCACCTTGTTACTAGCTTACATGCTACGATTATTGCGTGGTGGTGTTGTATGCAACCCTGATTTTTTAAAGCAATAACATTTAAATGGCACTATATTATACGTACTGTATATATAATGTTTAATATTATTTTGACATGTTTCTATTTTTTAAAAACCCACTTCCCTTTTTCCTCTTTTGGTTTTGTTTTTAGTTGTAATTCATTTTTTATTCTTTTTTTGCACTTTGCTTAACGACGAACGTACAATGATATTGTTTTATTGATATGGTGCTTTTACATGTTGTTCTTTACAATTTAAACTTAATTTGTATGAGATTTTACGATGAAGAAGCTTTTTACTTTCCCTTTAGCGAAAAGAATCAGGAGAAGTATGATGCTCTTCCGCGCGAAAGTTTCTTTCTTTAAACATTTGGTGTGCGTTAAATCTTTCTTTATCTTGTGTATGAGAGACGAACTAAAAGTCGTCCCACTAAAAGCATTAAAGTCATTTTAAGGAAAAGAATCTCAAGCTATGCGTGCCTGGAGGTCATTGCACAAGCTTTACGGAGAAGAAAACCAGAAATTATTTTATACCTGAATGAAATTTTTCTCCTGAGTTTTTCTTTTATCTTTAAGGTAACTTGATTTGTATTCTTTTCTAATGCGTTGTCTATCTTTATTTTTTCCTTTATTTGGCTTTTTAGAAATGATCCTTATGATTTAACGTGCTGTAGTAGAATTCACTACAATATTAATACACCTGCATTTTTGGTTAATGGAACATAGAGATAATGTGGCACTTATGATAACTTAGTAGCCTTTTATCACGGTAAAAGCACTTAACACCAATCATCTTTTATCAAAAGCTTTTAGTAGACCTAATGGGAGATAAGTTTCATTAGCACCTTAAAAGGGTAAGATATTATGTGAGAGCTAAGTGCCTTGTGACCTAGAAAGTGCTACGGATGTAGATTAGCTAGTAATGAAGACGTAGAATAGTATGATAATAAAAGGTGTTACTAAGTGGGATAACACTTTTACATTGATTATGTCGAAACGCAACAAACAAAAGTTTAAAATAAATAAAAAGAAAGATTTTAAAAAACGGATAAACAAATTCTACGCAGTAGGGAATCGGTTGCCTGTCTTCAGTACTGTATGTTCTTTGTGCTTGAAATGACAGTGTCGTGATACGTGTTAGATCAGAGACCGGTATTGCTTGCAAGGACTGTATCTCAGGCGATGGTTAAACATCTCGAAGATATTTTGTATTTGTTAATGTGTCTTATTCTAAAAAGGAATGAACGAAAGAAATAAATGAAAACTACGGTTTGGAAATTTACATGTCGGTATGAAGTAGATGCAGAGTTACATTCTTAGATTGTATGTTGCGTTTGGTCTTTGTATTGACTTTTGGCCTACATTCGTCTTACCTTAATGCTAACAGGTTTTTATAGTACGCAAGCTATCGACGAGCTCGTGAATCGCAGGCCTGTGAGTGTAAGCGCATTGCACGCGTAGTTAAACATTATATTGCACCCAATCCAGACATTGAACCAGGAACCTGCAAGATGGATTTTAGAATAATACTTAAACCTAAGACAGTTAGAAGTGCACATAAAATAATTAAATTTGTATACTAGTATTGGGAGTGTCCATAATACCTGTCGGCATAAGTAATTGTAAGCTGGAGTTTTAGCGCAAGCTGTGTAGTTGAAGCAGATGTGACAATACTGTTTGTTATCATGGAATAAACTTCTTGTGTATTGGTAGTTTTATAAAAATAGCATACGCAACATGTAAATAATAACAACGACAGGGATTTTAAGGACAGGACATTTTGTCTCATAGGATTGTGAATTGCAGTGGAACACTGAACACGCTATAAAATAATATTT
The DNA here is from genome assembly GCA_022664845.1 of Lepisma saccharinum. NCBI lineage: Eukaryota > Metazoa > Arthropoda > Insecta > Zygentoma > Lepismatidae > Lepisma > Lepisma saccharinum. Next base: position 32,098 of record JAGDQP010015200.1, on the reverse strand, counting down.
TTCTCTTTAAGGTTGCGGGAATCTACGGCCACGAATGCCGTCATTTCCTGAATGTTGGAGCAATGGTTAATTGTTTTTGATAATGAATGTCAAATTTATAGGAAACAGCGTTTCCAGTCATTAGAAGATAGGATAATGATTTTAACGACATTTGCAATGTACTCTAGCGGAAAATGAAATTCATGGCAATTGGCAGTAAGGGTGTTTATACCATTTGCTGCAATTCATTGAAAAAGTACACCACAGATGCTGATACAAATAAAAGCAGCGTTTATTGACTATACTGCGCGACGGTCAACCTTTGTGGATATTAAACTAAAATGCACATCCAAAAGTGGAAAATATGTGCATGCAATGGATATGAGCTGTATGTAGCTTGTTACAATCGAAGAACAAACATACGTGAACATACGAAAGCTGTCCACCCCTCCTAATAATGTATGACCACAGTCACAGGACAATGAAACCCAAGAAAACAATATGCATATTGGTATCTTCGTTCCTGTTTTTAAATTGCAAGCGCGGATGGTTATAGAAATTCAAATAAATGATCCCTAATATCTCGTAGACTAATGTTGTCCAACATACCGATGGCGCTACGGGGATATACCAAATTGTAACAAAAAATTTACGTAACAAAAAATTCACAAAAGTTTTCATAAGAGAAAAATCTTAAAAAAGTATGCAACAAAAAGTTTTAGTAAGAAAGGAAAAAATCCTAACAGAAAAATTTGCAATAAAAAGTTTTAGTAAGAAAGAAAAAAATCGTAACAGAAAAATTTGCAATAAAAAGTTTTAGTAAGAAAAAAATTTAGTTTCTACTTTCACAAAAAACAATTCATAAGAATAAAGTTTGTAAGAAAAAATGTTTGCATGAAATAAAAATTGAGCGAAAAGTTCTCGTAAAAAAATTCACAAAAGGTTTCGTAAGAGAAAAATCTTTAAAAAAAGTTTTCGTAACAGTTTTTTTTCATTTCGTAAAAGGTCTTTCGGTTTTTCTTGTTTGCAGAAAAAATTCTACCTTTTGAAAAGTTGTTACAAGAAAAGTTGTGCTGTATTGTTTTCAGAAAATGTTTAGGTAGCAAACTGTTTTCTCAGTTGTGTTTTTAATCGAGTTCTTTCTTAGAAACACAAAAACTGAGTGAACATTACAGAATCTATAATTTTGTTTGAAAGAAGATGAACAACTTAAGTTGAACTCTGAATATAATAACACATACAAATAAAACTAATATTGACTCAAAATAATACACAACAGATTCATCGCTTAGGAAACACATAAGAGTTGAGAATCTACAGTTTCTATGTAGTGACTTGTGAATTGAAATTAGAGAAAGTAGACAACAACGCTAACCATTAGACCAACAGGGACAAAAGTCTGGATTATGTACTGAACAGCACTAAGCGCTACTCCAAACAAACAGAGACTTTGGAATTTTTAGTTGATACCAGTAGCCAGAGGAAATCAAACAACCCGTCGTACAGTAGAGAAATCAAACGAGGAGATGCCTACAAGATTTGTCCAACTTAGGAAATCGGATTTTCTTAAGATGATTTTTGCAAGTGCATCATAAGAAACTTAAATTAATACAACACATTCTTTTAAGCTAACTAATTATGAATTGAAGGTCGAAGTTGTAATTCTTGAAATAACGGCAAGATAATACTCCTGGTTTTATTGGCAAATCAAGGAATTATGTATTTACTAATATAGAAGTATTAATGACTACACAAGTAATATATATCCAAGAAAACAGTACTGCGCAGATGTAGTGCGCAACAAGGTGACTTCATTCGCAGGAGTTTGAAGTCACTGAGTTGGATAAATATTAGTAGCATTTCCTTACTTTAAGTTATATCCTACCAGACTTCGAACGACTGAAAGGATTAATATGGCTGCTGTAGTGGACTCTAAAGTATTAGTATTGGTTGGAGACGAAGAAGATCTTACTACTAGTACATCATGTGAGCTAGCTTTAAATAACGCAGAGGAGTTTGATGTTATAGTGCCGAATGGAGACAACAACATTAACAGTGATAATTTATGTGAGATAGCTTCTGGTATTGCATAAGCGGACACAGAGATGGTCGACGAACTTGTCAGTGAAAGTGTATTTGATTGTACATTGAACAGTGCCTCAGTCGGATGTATTTGGGAAGTGTTGAAACGTTATGAATGTAGCGAGTACTTACTATGTCAGGGATGCTTTTTACACTGGGTAAATCCATACACACATATGTGCAATCGTGGGAACAAGTATTAAGATGTGAAAACGACGCGTATTTTATGTAAGCCAGCCATTTTAAGAGAACAAGCAAGCTGGTAACAAGGTGCAGAGTGACATGCTATCATGCAAAGACTAATATGACCTCACACATAAACTACAATACTAAATTTGTATATTGCCAATCCTTAGGAATTGCAAATCACAAGGTATCTACACAACGTATACACAATTAAGAGATCTGCTCATTGGTCGCATATTCTACAAATTCAAGAAGAACAGTACGGTTCGAATGCATATAACATGAAAATTCGTTAAATACATGTACATTTGCTAATAAAATGGCATTGGATTGTAGCAAAAACCCCAAAAGGAGCAAAAGAAAATAAACATAGCATAATAACACATTGACGCAGGCAGCGCATGATCGTGGTTATAAAAAGCAGCCCTAAAGTGCTTAGTAGTTTCCTTTTTCCATTTAGCAACTATATGAGTAAATACCCAAAGCCAAAAACCCCAGGCTAAGGTTCGGCAATGATTATCCACCTGTTTCACCAGACGAATTTCGTGAATGTACTGTAAGAAAGGCTAGGGCCCTTACCTTTATAATCCATTTACGTATCTTGCTCTGTAGAGATTCATAGTGGTGTCTCATAAGTGAAACATGGATGTGGGGGTGTGCTTTCACCTTGAGGTTTTCCAAAGTTTCCTCCAGCAGATTCACCAGGCGAATGCCGAGATAACACCTTTAGAAAAGCCCTGGCCGCTACCGTCTTTTTCTTTTGTAGTATCTTTCATACATGTTATCTACTTTAAGTATATTAGGGACTGTGAAATTTGTGTCAAGACAAAATCATCTTCGAACCTATCCATTTCACTGCTTGTCATATCAATGCGTCCAAACCACATGAATTGGTATGTCTGGAAAAAAGCGGCGGACTCGCAGAAAGTTACGGTTATTCGTACATTTTGTCAATTGTTGGCGTTTTATCCAGGTATCTTATGCTTGAAGAAAGTTAATTCGGCTGAAATTATCACTGTCGTGAATAATCACTATTTTTTACTACCCTTATCTTAAGGAAATTCTCAGTGATAGAGGCAGTCAGTTTATATCTGACAGGTGGAAAAACTATCGTGAAAGGCATCAAATGATACCTGTTTATACAACTGTACATCATCCGCAGGCCAACCTTGTCGAAATATCTCATAAGGAAGTTAATCGCCTTATTAGACATTATTGTCATGATAATCACACCTTTTGGTGAGATCGTTTGAAGCACATTCTTCAGCTATTGAATGGATCCATCTCTAAATACAGATTGTGCTCCTTCAGAATTATTCCTCAATCACAACGCTCTACATAATTTCAAGAAACAAATCTATTGACCCCTTGAATTAGAAGAAGTTAAATATGAAGATAGACTTCCGGCAGTCCTCATAAACTCCAAGAAGAATCTCCATAAGAATCGTAAGAAAATTAAGAATACTGATACCCCAATACATGTCGGAGATATAGTCATCGTCAGGAACTTTCGAATTAATTCTCTTGCAGACAAGTATACACGTAAATTCCTCTTAAAATATTTAGGTCCTCTTATCTGTACAGGGGTTGACAAGAATAGAGTTGACTTAATCACACCTGATAGTCAAAACGTTGGTTCTTATAACTTCGAACACATCAAGGTTTATCGTTATTCTTCTGAAAAACGTAAACAAATATTGGCTAGTTGCAGATAATAACTAAATTAATATCTTAATAAATTAATATCAGATTTCTAACATTTATTTCCCGTCTGTGTTTGCTTTTGCAGGAATTTGTTTACGGGCCCTGTTGGGATGCTTTCGTGGCATTGGTTAATGCTAATCCTGTCGCTGAGGAGGATGACGGGTTGATCCGGAGCAACTCTGACTCTTCTTCTACAGGGATTGTATGATGCATGGTAGTGGTGATAAGTCCGACAATGCCCAACAATGTTACTCTACTATTATACTGAATGATCACATATAATTTTAAAGAATTGATGGGGATTATTAGTTATCAATAAATATACAAAATCTATTGCATTCTGTGATCTAAATACTAGGTCAGTATATATACTTAATAATACAGTTTGTTTTTTTAAATAACAACAAAATGCTTTAACTACTAGTTTTACGTACCATTTCACATTTTGTACAAAGGTGGAAAACGCTTTCGGTACCGGTTCTAGAAAATAATAAAATTTGACCAGTAACTTCGAATATTTTTAAAATATGCAAAACAAATTTTCTTTAGTACATAAGTGAGAATTGTTACTGTAAGCTTACAGATCACGTATATTAATACAGTAAACCTATATTTTGATATTATTATTTGTAGAAATTACCCAAAACGAAAATTTCGAATCTTTTGTATTTGTTTTTATAAAATTAAGTATTCATAAAACATTTTTTCACTCATGCAACCTGTTAAGTTGTATCCTATACTTTCGACCGTTTGTTATGTTAAAATAAATGTTTTATTTTCTTACCTACATTGTTTACGTTTAAAATCCTGTTTATTAATTTTAGTTGATTAGTCAGATAGCTTAAGAATGTTTTATTATTTATTTTCGGTTAGTTATTTATCGTGAAGACTTGAGGAGGGGTTAAGTGAGCAGTAAGTTGATCAACACAGTAACCTGCCAGGGTATCAGAAACCTTTCAGGTGGTGTGAGGATACGACCTAGGGACTACTTAATCTTTTTTTTACGATAAAATGTATCTTTTCCTAGTTCTGTTGCGCCTTTTGTCTCCACCCCCCTTTGTCATTATCCAATATTGCTAGTCGGCTAATATAACGGGTTCCATCGGTTAATGCTCATGGGCTGTACGGTTAACGGGTTCGAACCGGGGACCCCGATATATTACAATGTGTCTTGCTTCTGGCGATGTTCATTGGATAATATTTAACTCTATCGTGTTTTCATGCTCAGAGGTGACAAACTGTGCATGCGTAGAGTTGTTTCTTTGAAAAGAGTTGACGCCTAGCAACATAGAACAAATTGTTTGTTCGAAATGAGTCGACGCAAAGGTTTTTGTTGTATCGTACCTGTGGTGCTCAGGAGAAGGAAACAAGTTGTTTTCCTTCTTTTGATGTTTGCTGCATAACAGGTGCTGACGATGCGTGGTTTTAGTTCCTTCGCATCTCGCTTGATGCTCGGTGGAATTTGAGTGTGCAAGTGTTCTTTTAAAAGCAGGTGTTCACAAGAATTATCTTTGTCTGTCGCTTGATTGACAGCGTCGCCAGTTGAATGACATTTAACAATCTATTTATTGTTTCCCTTCTTTTCATGTTCTAGACAAAATAGAACATGTTTCTTTTGATATTTGCCACATAACAGGCGTTGGAGAATTCTTTCTCTCTTCTTGATGTTTACAGAAATTTTTGTATGTTTGAAACATTTTTTAATTCTGTGTATTAATTTATTTCTCATATTAGAACTTATGTAAGATAAAGATAAGATAAAGTTAATTGTATGGGCGGTAACAGCACTATGGCTTACGCCCGTCCCGGTTAGAACTTATGTTGCACAATATTGCGCAATACTTACCATTCAACTTAAGCTGCCTTATTTTTAACTTTTACTATTTCACATATTGAACCACCTTAAACTAATGTGTAATTATAAAATAAATATATTTCTATACACTCTATAACTTTTTTTCTTTTATGGATGTTTTGGAATTTAAAAAAAACTGGGTTTACATTTACACGAAAAAACTTTATTTACAATTTTCTTTTCGTTTTATAATATTTTTACAACAGATTTTACAATCATCGTTTTTTTAATTTTCGTAGTATTGAAAGTAGAAACTATATTTTTTTCCTCGCACACTGAAATAAACAAATACAATGCAGAGTAGTCCACAAAGAAATTATTCTTCGTGCTGAATTTGAGTTCTATTTATGGTATAATTTGCAATTTCGTTCTAAAAATTTTACAATTGGTTTACTAGGTCAATTTCCGAACCTATCAAAACATCAACCCTACCCACGTATATTAATATATTGGGTTTGGCAAAAAGTTCGTGGCGTTTCCCCGATAGATGGAGTCAATTGCAAACACCTAAAGAAACACAGATCGCAGCGCCACCCCTAAACGCTCGTTGGAAAAATGACACTTCGAGCATTACTGTGAGTGTATAAACAGCGAAATTGGTGTAGTGATTGGAAAGTTGTTTTCGTCTGAAAATGGAGAACAGTAATGTCAAATTGCGCTATATTGTGCAATATTATTATGACAAAGAGAAGAACGCTGTGTAGGCGTTTGAAAAACAATTTGCTGTATACGGAGAAGGTACTTTATCAAAACCTACTGCGCCGAAATTCTGGTAATTTTGAAGTGAAAGATGAGTCACGCTCTGATCGTCCAATCACTGAAAAATCTGATGAAATTCTTGAAAAGGTCCAGCAAGATAAGCATATCAGCAGTGTCGTTATTGGTATGGAGCTAGGCATTGACCACAAAACTGTGTTGAACTATTTACACAGAGCTGGCTACATAAAGCTCGATGTATGGGTTCCGCATGAGGTGAGCGAGAAAAACATGATAAACCGAATGAACATTGCGATGTGCTGCTGAAACGCTATGAAAACGATCCATTTCTGAAACGTGACATAACCAGTGATGAAAAATGAATCACGTGCGACAATCGGAAACTTGAAAGATCGTGGAAAAGGGATAGTGAGCCGTCACAAGCGTTCGTGAAGCCGAGATGGACGCCCAACAAGGTGATGATGTGTATGTGGTGGGACTGGAAAGGAAAGGAATCGTCCACCATGAGCTACTTCCAGTTGGTCAGTCGATTAATTCTCAACTCTACTGTGAACAACTAGAGAGATTACGCCAGGCAATTGAAAGAAAACGGCCCGAATTGAATAACAGGAAAGGTATTATCTACCATCATGAAAAAGCCCGACCACAGTTCGTTGATGACCCGTCAAAAATTGCGCGAACTTGGTTGGGATGTTTTGATGCATCCACCGTATAGTCCACACATAGCACCCTCCGATTATCACTTGTTCCGATCTCTGCAGAACTCTCTCAATTGAATTAAGCTGGTTTCACAAGAAGCCTGTGAAAAACAACTTGATTCAGTTTATCAACCAGAAACCACATAAGTTCTTCACCGATGGCATCATGGCTCAGCCGCAAAATGGCGAAACATTGTCCATAATAATGGAGCATATTTGGTTTAAATAAATTCATTTGCATTCTATAAGAAACCAGTTGAAGTTTACTGAAAACGCCACGAACTTTTTCCCAGACCCAATATATGGCAGTCCAGTGAGTTCCCGGGGAACTTGACGTACTTAAATTCATTATAAGTGCAGCCAGACATTCAACTTGTTTTGGTAAAGTGTCCACTGAATAAATTCCAGTAAGCATAGTTGCACAAGTACAGTCCTTAAGCACAATTTTTAAAATCTCGTCAGTCCACATCTGAATCATTTTACTTATTGGCGTTGGTTCATACACTGTACTGTTTTCAGGTAGAATAAAAGAACGTTGATGATAATAAGTTATATAGTTTGCATACACTGACGCTTCTTTTAACGCACAACGAAAACTTGTATACTGATGAAGATGGTGAACAGAATTTTGTGGTGGATATGCTAAAGCATTATATTTTGGATTCTGCATATCTTCCAATTTAATCCGTGTTCTTTGTAGAAGAGACTCTAGGTAAATTTGCCGTGCTTTGCATTGAGTGAAAATACTATCACTGTGCGAGGTATACTTGGTAACTATGTTTTTAACTTCGCTGTATTCAACTTCGCCTTCTATCCACTCTAGTCCAAATACATGCTGGTTTAAATAACTATTTGCATATCTTAAACAAGGAATAATCTTTGATATTGGTAAAAGAGGTTTAAATATCCAACTTTGAAAACTATTGGTATCTACATTTACTATGGCTAATTGACTATGAAATTATTTTCTTCATTATCATCGAAGGCTGAAAAGTGTACGACAGTTCTCACGGTTGATCTCTAACTAAACTAAATTTTACATGGTATGATCCGTATATGCATTGCGATCATTGTCGATCTGCATAAGGGAATCAAATTGCGCGTAAATAATACATGAAATAGATTGTGCAAGATTTTCACTGAACCCAGTTCGGAGATTAACGGGTGAATCCTTAATAACATCTCGTGTAAAATCATCCAAAGTATTAGTAGGAGACAGAATAAAAGCATAAAGAGTATTTCCATGAGGGTATACAACTGAACTAATTTTTGTTGAACCCAGCTATTCATAGAAGATAGATAACCTAACCATTTGACATAAATCCAGCATTTTCTACGTTTTAATACTTTTTCAATTAAATAGCTTTTCTGTTTTCCTACAAATACTTTTTGTAATTCCTGTTGATAAAATGAACCTGTTATAAGTTCACCATTCCAATCTCGAATTTTATAAGTCAATGGATTACTTTGAATACACTGATCCACTAAAAGTATTCACGAGACCATTTCGGTAAGAATCCCTTTTCTAATTTGTTTATATTTACTTACCCGAATATAATCTCAAGCTTCAAATTTACATTTCTTCTTGCCTATATAATCTTTCCGAAATTTCATTAACATTAGAATCATTTACTTGCACAGTTGCATATTTAATGGAAGAATGTTTTATATGATTATAACTTTTTACAAGATCTTGCAAAATATCAGTATATCGATAATTATTTTCAGCACTAAAGTATTTATATATTTTTTTCCTTCAAAGTACGAATATAACGTTCTACGAAAGCTGCTTTGATTTCAGAATGTACACTATAATGATTCACTTGATATTATTTAAAAACACATTTTACATGTTGATTATAAAATTCTGTTCCTAAATCAGTATGACAATGACGTAGATGTAATTTTCATTTCCTGAATATTGATTCTACTGTTTTGCCATCACAGGATCAGTTATTTTTAACAGGAATACAAATGGCATAGACTAAATACACCAATGCTACATAACATATATTTATATCCATCATTATATTTGATACGTTTTGCATATCTGCTAAATCCATTTGTACTAGTTCATTAGGTGCATTAACATAATACATTTTAAGGGGAAATATTTACGTGGAGGAGCATGTAAAGAATATGTATTTTGTGATGCTAACCATTTTTTACTGAGAAAGACCAGTTTACTTTTTTAACTTGGAGATACTACCTAAAGAATTTGAATCTGCAGAAGCATAATAAATTTTACGAAGTGACATGTTTGAAACTTGTCTTCTTTATAATTTTTAAATAATGAAGAAAAACCTTTCTTTATTCCTCGACAAACACTTCTTTTTCTTTATTATTACTAGAATTCCTCTTCTTGTTTACTACTTTACGACCAGTATTATTCTGCTTAAGTATTTTAGTAGAACCTGTGCCAAATTGAAAATTAACTAATTCTAAGGAAATATTATTATGTAATAATTCTTTAAAATCTTGAATGCCAACTGGATTTCTAGGAGTCTTTCGAGTTCTTACCACTAGTAATGGGACATGGGTATTTACCCACTGGGAATAAAAAATATAATTGGGTAAATACCCGGTGAATACCGAAAATTTATTTACCTGCCCAAAGCTTGGGTATTACAAACTGTAAGAAAAAGAATGTAGAAATAGAGTGTGTATAGAAATACAATATTTCGAGAACGCTGCTAATTCCGGAATCTTCTGTAAGTCATATTTCAGTTAATTGAGTAATACAGTTACATATTTGTCCTTTTATTAGCTTCATGATAGAAATGCCGTGGATAATGCTGCTTAATCAGATGTCTGATACCAGAGTGAAGTTAACTGCACTTTGCCAACTTCTGACTTAAAGCATGAAATCATTTGAATTAGGCGTATGAATCTGATGCCACCCAACCAGAAACTACTTAAAGGAACTGACGTAACCGTTATGTGAAGCCCATTTCCCAATGGCATTTTATCTATCTTCTTTCCAAGAATGCTAATTTCCCGCAAAACATGAAAATGCAGTTACTTCACTCTGGCTACAGACAGCTCAATTATTATTACATTTTGATGTATATATAACAATTGTAGTGTAAGTGTGAAAGTCCCCACACAAACTCCTACTCCTACTGTTTCATTTGTAGTTATTACCGCATGCATGATGTAACAGAAAATATATTTCAATTAATGTTAACTTGACGCCTATACTCACTTATAGAATGTAAATTAAAAGAAAATCACTTATCCTCCATCCTCGTATTTTAGTTTATTTGTAGAAATATAAATGTAGTATTTTCAGTCATCAGGGTTTAAAAATATGTTCTCTGCAGAAACATATTTGCTTTTTTGTTATTATTATCAAAACAGGAACGACAAAGTAACTCATTTGTATTAATAAAAATAAATTTACTCCCTTTTGATATTTGTTCTACTTTCTTGAATTTACTGTTGCTTTTTCCTTATTATTACGTACTGCGAAAGGAAGTCTATCTCACATATAGGATTGTAAAGGAAAATCCGTTATATTTACCCAATTTGGGTAAATACCCGGGTATTTACCCTAGGTATATACCCAAAAATATTTACCGGTAAATATCCCATCACTACTTACCACATCATTGATAAGATCAATAATATTTGAACCTGGAATTACTATGTTATCTATGGATACTGCGCCAGTTTGATCCCAATTGATACGATTAGAAGTCTCCAGACGGTTTAATAATAGTTGAGTCTTTCTATCAAATGAACTAATACTATAATGAATCATGGATAACCTATTTTAAAATTCAGAATTGTAAACAAGTAAAACAACTGGATTTGAGACTGTGGATTATGCTCTAAATAATGATGTAATGGTTGCTGATACATTTTTCATCTGTAGAAAGATCACTTCGTTTTAAACTGTCATCTATTTCATTCTCCAAACCTGTTTAATGAGACTTCATAATGGAATACATTTGCGCACTTGCATTTTCCGGAATGAGTAATTTTTTAATTTCGAAGACATCTTAACGATTAAATATACTTCCAGCCACGACACTTAAGATTGGAGCTAATAATAAATGCAAAAGACACACCTTCTTGCATTAACAATTTGCGTTTTATTTTTCAACACGATCGTTTCAGAGAGTGCACGTAATGTCTTCTTATGTCGACGCAGCCTTTGCTTCTGACGAGGAGAGTGTAAAGATACCATTTAAAACATGTTTACCTACTTGTGCAATAGTTCGAATAACACCACCAGGTGCACTCTGAACTAATGTTTTACGCTTCTTATTCTTACATTTACAAATTGCACGGAGCTAATTCAGATGGTGTTTTATGCTTGACATCTTGATGCCAACTGACCTGAATTGGTGTATTCATGTCTTTTACATGTGCATAGTTTCTTCTGGGAATATGCTTGTACGTAGACGTAGAGCATCCGATATAGACTGAGTTAAATCGAAAAGTAAATATGAATGATCTTTAGCAGTAGCATTTTCAATCACTTGAATTACATCTTTAAAATATTGCTGCATAACATGTCTTGCTAAAAATTCTATTTGTATCTTCTCTCTAGGATTCTTAAACGGAATGGTATAAAGGGGATTTAATGAGATGTCACGTGCATATTTTCCTTTAAGAAATAAATTTTGAGCTATAAAAATTACATCTAGATTCTTATGATGTGCAAATTTCGTGAAAATTTTGGAAACCTCGGCATTAGTTTCAGTCATAAGATCATCAAAAATTAACAATGAAATTTCCTGAATTTCAAAAGATTTCATATCAATAATTCCAAAATGAAATCGTATATTACTTATCTGACTAGGTAATTTAGGTTTCAGAGCACCAAAATATTTCCTTAAAATGACTAGAGAACATCGTTTGACGAAAGATTAATTATTTATTCGCAAAATAACCTGCTGGGACCTGAAAGCGGGATAGTTGCAGGATGAAGGAAGGGAAGAATCACGAGCTAGCGACAAAAGAGAAATAAGTTAAGTCTTCTTCTTTTATAGCCGAAAGGAAGTGTTTCGAATTCATCATGAAATTTACGTTTACTTGCTACATTGTGATGTTTTCACTTCTGGCCTAGATATAATTTTGAATCCTGCCTTCCTATAGATTCCATTAGGATTACTAATTATTTTCTTTTCATAATTATGCTTGACTAAATTTACAAAATGATTGAAAGTGACAATTTGACGCGCACGACAATTTAGAATAATTTCCCGAATTTTGAAAGTGGGTTTAATATCTCGAGTGTGAATATTCCTTATACGAATAATTTTTCGGTCCTGACCATTGAAAATAAGGATCTTCCACCCCTCTTTGACTTCATTAGTTAAATCTCCTAAGTAGTTCCCTGTAGGAAGCAATGGAGGTTTATTTATCTGTTGTCTGTGGAAGATAGAAATTGAATCTGAGTAGATAGCATTTTCTATTTCCACTTTTTCCAATAATCCATATAATTTCAATCTAGCCCATGATGAAATGAAGGCTGACAAAATAACATTGGAAAAGGAATTAGGAGCATTAACATTTTCTAAATCCCTGTATGTTACTACCAAGGCATCGCTCCGATCAGAAGTAAATTTAGGACTTCAAAGTGAGGTGTTCGGAGAATATCCAAGTACGACTTAGCATCATTAACTACCCTGATCTGTGTTAAATTAGTTCTCCGTCCCCACTTCCCAAACAAAGTTTCAAAAGTTTTGCGATATAACGCAAACCAAGGTTTTTACTAATGCTATCACGATTGAGTTGTACCTTCATGCTCAGCACACTCCTCAATATACTTCTGCTTTTCCTCCTCACTAGTACACTGAGATGGAAAACCAGAAGCTTCCTGTTTCATCAGCAAGAAGTTATTAACATAATCTTCAAGTAACCCCTGTTTGATTTTGAACTCGTAAATTTCATAAGTATCAAGAACGGTATACCATTTCTTTATACTGTCACGTAATTTGCAGCGTTGCAAAACAGCCGGTGAAACAGCGTTGGTCCAGTGTGGTTACAATAATTGTTATTAACTTGCTCCATATAAGTACGACAGAGGCCAAATACGAGGCGTCCATTTGCATTATGTTGAAGCAATGGAATAACAATTTGAGGAGGAAGAACTTTGCGGAAAACATCTCCATGAATTTGTTTGGGATCAGGACATGCTTTCCCTCGATAAATGGTAGACTTACCAATAGGTAGAGGTCTACGTTTCGAATAATTTCGTCTTCAGGACACTCGTAGAGAGATCTGAAAACTTGTTCTACCTCCCTAGAAAAAGTCTTTAGGCACTAATCCACCCTCAATATTTTTGGAGTGATCTTTAATAAATCGCCGAATGTATGATTTTCCTTTACTTGTCGATCCCAATCACATTCATAGATTTCTACATGCTTTAGCCCACAACTTTCTAAATATTTCTTTCTCCTCATTATCGCAATATCTCGGTCATTTAATATTTCGCCATTCGTGTTAATGAGAGGCACGCGGCGCCCCTGCTTAATGCTTGAATGACCATACCAAAAACATCCACAAAATTCATAGGCAGTACGATGTTTATCGTACCCGTTCACTTTGAATCGCCCTAATTGGACTTCATCTCCGTTTTCAGCAGTATGAATAGAAACATCATTTCCTATAAGTTCCATATACTTTAACCATCGTAATGCTTTCTTACTCTGAGGGTTACGTTGTCGATACCCGAACGAAGGAATGACAGGAAAACTTTTCTCTTCTAAATATAAAGAGCGAAAGCATTTAATAGCACACGCAGCAATAGTACTTACTTGAAGAAAACACTGGATCACTTCAGCCTTTCGTTCAATTAAGTCCAAGAACTTCATGACTGACTTGCATAATATACGCACATCATTACTGCAGTATTCTAGCATTTCACGTCTAAGTTAAACGTAAGATGTTTTTTCACACACTCCTCATGCCAAACCTTCAAACCTTCGCGTTCACTTTCTGATTTTCCTTCATCATCAAAAAGTTTAAGTTCTGGCCTTGGTCTATCATAATTTTGATTGTCCTCAGTATTTAACAAAATGGGAAATCTCTCTTCTTTAAACTTTTACCTAATCCCATGGTAGCTGGTGATTTAGATAATTTCACGGACTATACTATAAATATATAAGATAGTTATATACTACGTTTAGCTACTTCAAATTATGAAATTTATATGTTTACATCTGTATCTTTATACCTGCGAAATATATTTAATAATTACCTACATTTTCCTTATTTTACAAAAGGAATATCACTATTTATATATTTCTCCTTTTGTGTACAAGTGCTCGCAGAGAGAGAACGAGTCCTGTATATATATACCTTTTAATTTCAATTTCTATATAACTAAGATACTATAAATAAATTCAGTAATGTTAGAAATAAATTCAGTAACAGTAAAGGAGTAATGTTCTTTGAGAAATTGACATTAATAGTAAAAAAAGTAAAATATTCTTGCAATATTGATGGAGATGAAAATCCTATAATTGTACTGCATTTCAATGAAATTAAGTCTTGTGTAAACGAAGTTTCTTAATGCTTCTTCTCATCTCAAACAGGTGTGTCAAGTGAGTTATCTGTATGTTGCGTATTTACCAGGACATTGTAGTAAGTCTTATATTTCTTTGATATTGAATCAAAGGAAACCTTGTTGCATCTAAGGAAATTGGCTATATTTTGTAAAAGCCCTGTTAAGATATATTGTTCAGTAATATAAATATGAATTCTCTTTAAAATGCACTTAGAGAGTCGTGTAAGGAATACCTATTCTACATTGCAATGATTTTATATTAAAATGAAGATTTCAGGTATCATTAGATTCATATTTAACGGTGAAAATTGTGATGCTTTCTCCTCAGTTATGTTTAAAAAAATATGCAATTAGAAATTCAACAAAATGTTATAATTTCGGGACGGGCTACAGCCCTATTGTCTTTACAGTAGATAAAATTATTTCTTTCCTTGAGATGTTTTTAAATTTGTTCTATATCGACAATCGGAAATCAATAAGCAATCAAAAGCACAATGAAAGAAAAGTGAGCCAATAACAGTAGAGGTTATCTCATTTTTAAATGTAAATTAGAGTCGTATGCTTTTATACAAATTGATTTATGTTCTTTTGATTAACTCAACTATATTTTAATATAATAGTGGTGTTAAGTAGTAATTGAAAGAATTACATCACTAGACACGTCAAATGAATTTTATTACTACTCTCGAGGTAGTTTTGAAAGAAAAGAAGCATCATATTTCTTAAAATTTGTTTTGAAGATAACTCATATATTGTATAAATAAATTACTAATATTTATTGAAAATTTTAGATTGAATCAAATGCATTAACTAAGAGAGAATATAAAGTAAATTATAGGGTCGATAACCATAGATAATTAAACAAGAGTCTTGAATTAAGCGAAGTTCATTTAGATATGAAGATGTATTTTCATTTGTAAATTTGTATTGATCATACGAATTTAGACTAATTTATTGGTTAACAAAATTTTCTGAAAATTCGCAAAGAGAAGGTTGTGGGTATTGCATATCTGGATACAACGGTATTACCTTTTTCCTTCTTTCGTTATTGACCATTGTCCGATATAGCAAATACCCTCATTTACATTTTCTTAATAGATAACAAGCAGCACAGTAATCGGGTAGAAGGTGTCATTTTGTAAATACAGTATACGTATACGGGATTGTTTAATTTCATGTATTAATAATTTGGGTTTTATATTTTATAAATGTTTTGCTAGCTAACTGAATAAGAGAGAGAGGCTCACAACTAGAAAGCAACAGACGATGTCCGAGTTTAAGCGCGTGTAATTACCTTTCGAAGTACAGGTCTACTTGGATATCAGTTTATATTCTTATATTTCTTTTCTGCCCTTTTTATTTTAGTAAGACAATCGTTTCAAGGGGAGAGCCAAACGGAACTGGTACGAGCGAGACAACAGAATAGTCTTTGTTTCATGGATGGAGTTATTCTTTTTTATTTTTGTTGTACTGTAAACAGATCACGTTGTGTACTCACATGTTTGGCAAGATAAATCTGGTTTAAGTTGGTACATGGAAAGTACCATGGTTTTGTATCATGTGACAGACCCCCCGAAGGAGGAAGTAGCAATTATTAAATACGAGTATTGTACAGCTCACATCTACTTGTAACGGGGGAGGGGGTCTCTGAGCTATCATTATAATATTTGAGCACTTAGCAATACGCTACTGTTCAGATTTCTAAGTTACTACACTATCTAAGTGCTATTGTAAAGTTCTGTATTTAAAATATTTTGAACTAATCTCTTCTAAATTCAAACTTGTTTCTCGTCATCAGTTTTGTGTTTGTAATAGAAAGACGAGACTAGTGAAGAATTTTTCTGTTACTTGTAAATTCACACGCTATCAGTTGGGACGACGGCTAATTGTTAATAAACCTATCTTAAAGGAACTTTAATGGAGTTATGTGTCTTTGTTTGGAAGAATCGAATCACGTCGAAAGTCGGTCGTAATATTGTTTGTTTTTGGAGCTGTCTCGACCGCAAAAGTTTAGCGTCCCTGTAACATTATATAGGACGGGTAAACCAAAGGACAAACAAATAACACAATCCGCAATAAGTATTCAGTATCGGACCTAGAATATCTAGCAGTAATCCACACTGTATAATATGAATATCTTACAGATAAGACTATTTAGGCCTACTATCTACACGGATCATAAATGTTTGAAATATCTTTGGGACACTAAACCAGCGAATAATAGGTTAAACCGATAGGCGTTCCGATCGCAGAAATATATGTTACATTGAAGGATAGTGGAATAAAATTTCCGATACTCCAAGCAGATCTCCTACAAAAAGTACACCTGAATTACATTTCGTGAATCAAAGACCTTGAATTCGATTATAATAATAAAAGAAACACGAAATTTAAAGCAACAATTACTAATAGATAAAAAAATATACGTCAAGGAAGAAGACTGTTTAAATACAAAGATTAGATGACTCAACTACATATAACAGGGATAAGAAACGGAAAATAGTAGTAGTACCCGAACTGTCAGTAAGTTTTTTTGTGCAATAGTTCCATGTTTATCTGGGTCATTTTGGTATAAAATGAACGTTTTTAATCATGTCGTAACAGTTGTAATGGAAGTCGGTAAGAATAAACACAATACAGCTGACCTTAGGTTTATCATTCCTGAATCTTATAGGAAAATTACAAAAATAAATACATAACGAGTTCTCAACGTAGAAGTTTCATGGAATTTATTATGGTAAAAATTACCATACCAAAAATACTGAAGCAATTGTATGATTATGTAAAACATTATGGCTAACCCAAGAAAGAAAGACAATGGTGTACAATTTATTTAGACTCGATGGTAAACGTACATGTTACAATATTAAAAATATACTAATATCTCTGTATCACCTCCAAAATCTCCTATTGAGGGATATATGAGAGAAATCGGGAGAATGATGTGTGTGTTCTGAAACGAGGATCATACAATTTCTTTGAAGGACCTTACTTGGTAACAAAACGTTTTGACAATGAAAATCCCTGAGGATGGATCAGTAAAAAAGGACAATTTAGCTAATTTGAAGTTATTTACATGTTCTTCAAATAAATGTGATACACTAATACGAGACCTTCGGCCTGAGTCTTAGATGCCTAAAGACCATAAATAAATAAATACGAAAACTGAATGTGAACTATACATGGGAGCTAAAGGCAAACGGCAGATGACGACCTAATAAAAAATAAACTTGAACCTACGGACCATTCTTCCCCTAACGGAGGGGCATATGTGATGGTATAAATTAGCGTTACCATGGTGGAATTATGGTTACCATTGTACCATGCAAATAATAATTTAAAATACTTAGGATTGTATTTTTAATTAAATGGAAAAAAGGAGAGAGAGAGACGTAAGCAATGAGTAAACGTAACGATTGGCTAAAAAAAAAGGATTAAGCCAAAAATAAGAATGTAAATATCAAAAAAAGGGAATTTTAGAAGATAAAAGGAACTTGTGTGCTTCAGAACGTAAACAATGTGTTCTTGGTTACTATTTCGTTCTTATAATTACATACGTTTAGTGATTGAAGTGTGTGTATAATTATTTGGGGTTATAATAAGTTAAACACACTTAAGATAGATAATAAAAGTTACATGCTTGTTTTAGTATGAGTACGTACATCTCAAAGCAGTAAGAGTTGATATATGACACCGCACTGTTACGGAACTCTGCTTTCAGAAAAATAGTACTAACTCTATACTTTAGTAACAAAGGACAGAAAAAACTTATATAACTAGTAATAAAATGGATTGTTTACTGTTCTTTTACTGTCCCAGCTGAGAAATGTCAAAGTGATACCGATATATTAGCCACAAGAGCTCATTCAAACGTTTTGATCTTGCAAACTGAAATCGAAGGAGACAGGCAGTTGAAGTTTAGCCTATTGCATGATGGTCTACGCACTCTGCTTCGGATTCGATGCAAAACCCATGGATGGGTAGAATCCAACGTTAATAGCAGGGCCCGTACTTAAAAACTGCGTGCGCATTTAGTACCAAAGTCACAACTCAAACGAACACAAAAATAATTACTGCGCACAAACGTCTCGGCCTGAGCTTTCAAATGCCTAAACACCATAAATATAATACAATTCAAAGGAGAGAGAATTGCTTTGGAATCAATTTTTTGCTCTCTACACAGCAAAACGTTGCACTGGTAATTGAAGTTAAATCACATTTAAGTCAATCTATTTCATTCGTACTGCACATAATTTCTCAACTAAAAGATCTACAAGGAGTGGAATTCCTGTGCTTTCAACATTAATGCCTAGGTCACACTACGCTGGTTTACCAGCTGCTGCTTGCAGTTGGCTGGTAACAGCAGAAGCAAGCAGCGGCTGCTCCGGATTCACACTTGGTTTGCCATCGCTGGTTTTAAATGTTGTTAGTAGCGATAATACAGAGATATAAATATAAACATTTTACAATTTTAATTACTTACTTACTACTTCCTTCTGGAAGTGAATGTAAATTTGAAATTGCATTGTATTGTCGAATTCGCTCTAGAAGAATCAGTTTCGGTGTCCCTGGCTGAAACTGAAATACGGCTGTTGTCCATTATTGCCTATTGTTAAAAAGTTTAATAGTGAAGGCCTACGTATATAACTTCTGACTACATAAGCTTCATTTTTTAACCGCGAGTTTTAGAGAGTTCAATTCTGAAGTCAATACGTTTAAATTCCGTAAACCAATTCTGCAGTTTGAATTTCGAATTCCAAAATGTCGCAGCCTAATCCTGCGAAGATTTTTTCAAACTTCAGAATCAAACTCGCCGTCTATCAAAATTCCCAAATAGGATTTCTGGAGGACCTAAAAGAAGTGGCGCTCCCTTACTTAAAAAAAAGTGGATGGTAAACCAGCGTAATACATCAAATGGAAAGAATTTGGTCATATCGTCTGGCAACTTAACTGATCAAGCATCCGTCAAGCCACTGGAAAACCTAGTACGATTCCCCCGCCAGGATGACGATTGATCATCCTTTCACCTAATCGAAGTCTGAACAACTTTCCATTCGCAGTTCATCCGCATCCGTCTGAAATTAAGTCTCCGCCCCCCACCCTTCTTTCAACAGTACAAATTACACACTTACTACGCAACTTATACAGAAAAATTAAATCAATTTGAAGTGCAAAGATGGGTACATAAAAAAGCAAAACAATTTAATTCATTGGAACGTATTCATTCAAGGTCAAATGCATGTGATCGCAGATTCTTGTATCTCCAAACATTATCATCAATTTTGTAAGTGGTAAACATTGTTTCAAAACTCAAACAAATTTTATACAAGAAAATACGAACAACCCATTCAGTCTACCCCTCAATTCCAGCTAATCAAAGTATAAACAATTTACCATTTGCAGTTCATCCTCGTTAAGTGTCTTTCTCTTTGTATACAAATGACACAGTATGGAGAAAAGGGATATCAATTTGAACTGCACAGATGTGTACATAAAGAAGAGAACGCATAATTAATAGCAACAAGGCAGACTAGACCACCTACCATTTTTATCGAAATTAAGTTATCTATTGCAAAGTACGTAAAATATGAAGTTTCATGTGGCAAAGTAGACTAGCTCGGCGTTGATTAATACCGGAGCTGGAACGTGTAATACAGTCTGCCATATTCATTGATCTGTTTTTTCTACATGCCAAAGTAGACTACATGAGGCTGGTCTACTTTGTCCTTTTTCTCCATTCAATAAATCTGCACTTTCAATGTGGCAGAGTAGACCACAATATCTAATAATAACTTTGCTTAATAGGTGGCGGTACGGTTATGACTAATATTACGTACATGTTCAATGTTTTAAATTAAGGAAACATTGTATCAAACTGTCTTGATATTGTTATATCAAGAGAAAACACGTGTATCTGAATATTAAAATAATGCTGAATATCTTCGTAAGTAACGTATTTCTGCAACATCTCGTGGAAAGAACTGTAACATTCTGGTATGAGTAGGCACGTGCCTCAGAATTGTGTGTTTGCTGGTTACTGATCTTATCAGAAATGGCGCGAAAATGTGCAGGTTTCCCGCCAAAAAATGGCAGCTTTGTTAAACATGACCGAAGATGATGAAGATTGGCATTTACAATTAAGTGATTTGAGTGAAGATGAATTGGTGCCTGGTGGTGACCGTAACGAGAGTGAGTTCATTTCTGAACGTGTGGAGACATTAGAAGCGGGAGACAATATGGAATTAGATGCATCCCGTGTTCAACAGTTGGGCGAAAACCATAGGAGTGAAGTTGTGAGTGAGAACAAAAAACGTAAGAGAAAAGAGCTCCTCTCGGAAGGAACACAAGCAGAAAAGAGCTAAAGGGGAATCGTATGTAAACAGGAAAGGAGTTGCGAAACAAGGCAAAACGTTTCAAATGTATTTGTGTTCGTGCAAGCGGAACAGCTGTTCCAAATTATCGGTGGAGATGAGGAAAAAATTTTTTTCAAAGACTTTTATGAGCTTGTATCATGGAATAAGCAAACGTCTTTTATAGTGTCATGCATTAAAACTCGTAAAGGTCAGGGAAAAAGAAAGATCCATTGCATATACGTCCTGAATAACGTCACTGTGTGTAAGACAGTGTTTATAAAAACGCTTGGTATATCACGTTGTTGTGTGAACTGGGCCCTTCATAAGAAAGTGTCCGTGGAAGGTGTGCCAATAAATGACCAAAGGGGAGTCCATGTGCCTAGCAATCGGCTGTCTAATGAAGAAACTAGCTTCATCAAAAACCACATTGCGTCCTTTCCTCTATATAAATCGCACTATTCACTTTTTAATAGGCTGTGCTTGCATCAGGATCTTAATATGCAAAAAATGTATAAGATGTATGTTGAAAAATGTGGCGAAACCTCTAACAGACCAGTCTCTTTATCCAAGTTCAAGGCTACATTCAAATCTGAATTTTCACAGGTACGTTTTTATATTCCTCGCAAAGACACATGCAGAACATGCGATGTGTATAAAATTCAGCGACAGCGAAAGGATAGTGTTGCAGCCGTGGAGGAAGCTCACGAGCAGCACCTGGAAAGAGCATCGGCAGCGAGGGCTAGAATGAAAGAAACGACAGAAAAAGCTAAAAACGATCCAGAGATAATGACTTTCACATTCGATTTAGAAAAAAACGCAACCGATTCCATATCTCAATACAAATGTGGTGTACTATAAAAGACAGCTCTGGCTGTACAACTTCGGGATCAATGTGCAATCAAACAGTGGTGTTTGTAATGTATGGATCGAAAGTGAAGGTAAACGTAGCAGTACTGAGGTGACTTCATGCATTCTAAATTTTCTGAAAGAGTATGCACATAAAAATGTTTAAAATTTATTTTTCTTTAGTGATTCTTGCGGTGGACAAAATACAAAAACAAGGCTATGATATTTTTTATGTTTTATGCTACTGCAGTTTTGGGCTACGAAACTTGGAAACATACGTTCTTAGAACCAGGGCACAGTTATCTGCCAAATGATTCCGATTTTAGCGACATTGAGAAGAAAAAGAAAACCTGTATGTATCTCTTTACAGCAGATGACTGGATACAACTTATAGAGACTTGTCAAGTTAAGAAACCATTCACAGTGAAGCGGCTGACGCAGAAGGATTTTGTAACTGATACAGAAGGTATTGTAACTGTACGGAAGAAGTATACAAATGGTGACGCAGTTGAAATGATGAAACTCCGTGTGTTCAGGGCTATGAAAGGAAGTTACAAACTATTAGTGAAAACCACGCCTGCTGAGGATCAGTGGATGGAATGGGATTTCACCCCACAAAGAAAAGGACGGAAGAGAGAGTTTTCCAGCGATTGTGTCCATCGAGCGTACAAACAACCCATTCCTATTACTGAAGATAAGTATAAAGATTTATTAAGCCTTCGATGTTTTTCAGACAATTGCTTCATCACAATGAACGCCAGGAACCGTATGAATACTTTGATACACATAGCGATTCTGATTAATGTAAAAAAATGTTCATTGGCATATGCATTGAACATGTGAAAGCCACACTCAGAATCTGAATGTCTAAAAATATTGTATTGGATATTCTGCATGTATTTTCTTATGTATCTGTATCTGCTTTAACAATCCATTTGCGTTTAATAAACACAACGCCATAATATTGTAGGTACTATTATTCTTCATATTACTAACAAAATTGATATGCCAAAGTAGACCACTGGTCGCTACAATCACTTTCCTTGATCTTCATTTGTCCTACATAATCTCATTGCTCCGCCAAAAGTGTTCCATCAAAAACCAAACATGTGAACACTTTTGCGGACAAGTATCGATCGTATTGATGTTTGCTACGAATTCTAGTGGTCTGTCAAATTTTCCTTTCCATTTTTCTCGAAACTTTGAAAATGCTACTTGGTCTAGTCTGCCTTGTTGCTATCCATTTAATCCATTGGAACGTATTCATTATGGTCAAAACGATGTGTATCGCAGAATCTTGTATCTCAAAACATTATTCCCAATTCTGTTGGGTGCTAAGCAAGTAATTAAACATTTTTAACAATGTCAAAACTCGAACAAGTTTATCACAATAATTAAATTAGCAAATACAAACATTCCCATTCAGTCTACCTTACTCTCGAAAAAGTATACAATCACACAAATGCAAACTATTAGTTATACAGCATTACATTTTCACTGATATAGGTGTCCACCACTCACTTTTATTCTTCTTGTCTTTACCATGGACGAAATATGACCCTCTTAATACCATAACACACGAAATTAATGCCCTACTTGGTAGTCTTCTCATCCTTACCAACTATTAACCTTCAGTTTTAAGTCAGAACAGATTTTTTTCATGAAATATTAAATGACTTCAAAACAAATCTTATTATCAATGCACCAATCAAAATTACACAGGAAATTTCACAATTTAACCACTACTTGTCTATAGATATCAGCTGCAGAACTTCACAATTAATCTAC
>JAGDQP010015199.1:12561-29323 GCA_022664845.1 Lepisma saccharinum | reverse complement strand
GACTGTTCACCACGAATGTGGTATTAGCGTCCGAGAATTGAGTAGTTTGCATTTGTAACACAACCTCTGACATAATGTCCGGTGAAGGCAGACACTACGCTCGACATGGCAATATTATCGGTACGAACCATCACGCACAATTAGCGACAGTAATAGACCAGCGTTGTATATTTCTGAGTCAACAGTATTTACATGTTTTACCATTTGTCTGTCAGTGCCTTCGGTTGTGGCAGATGAAACGTGTACGACGCCAATGCTGACCTCAAGATTCATTGTTTCTTGTACATTGCAGTGCTTACCCTCACACTGCCACTATTTTCAAACATTTCCTGGCTGAAATGGAGTTTTAAATTTACCATCCACCATACTCGCCAAATCTGAATCTTCCAGATTTTCTTCTCTTCCCACACCTTAATCTCGCTTTGAAAGATGCGAGATTTGATGATATTCTGGACATACGACGAAACTTGACGAGAGTCTTAAACACTACCAAGAAAGAGGACATTTCTTAAAATTTCCAGGGCATTCTCAACGGTGCCTAGCCATGGGAGGCTAGGTCAAAGGATAGTAAGGTAGGGTTCATCTGGAATTCATTTGCTTTCTATATTCAGGATCATTCACCGAATTTTATTGACAGAGGTTGTATATATTTAAAATAAAGGCATCTGTTGAATATAATTTTTATAGTTCTAAAACACACTCAGCTTTACCGACTGTCCTCTTATTGATGCAATGCATGAATTATTATTTCGGTTGATACTGAATACATAAATAGAACATATTATCGTGCTTTACCTGCTACTGTTAACATTATAGGAATCGACGTTTTAAGAAAAGAAGAAAGCCATAACATACTGAAAGATCTGAATGTATATAAATCTGAATCAGAAGAGAACGCTGGACAGTTCTGTCAAAAAGTGAGTACTCTGGGAATCTGGCTGTGGTATTATAAAATGTTTTGAATAGTAAGATACACTCTTGGCGTAGATTATTAAGATGAAAAGAGCTTCCATTAAGTGAGAACTGTGACATAAATATGTACGTATATGACTATGAGACACATAGTGTCCCTTGCACAACCTATATTCTTGTGATGATCACGAGAAAGTACAGAAAACACAAGCGTACTGCATATGTGATGAATGTAGCGTTGTTCAACATTTACCTTGCCAATCCGCCTTATCCAATATTCCCTGTATGATGATAAAGAAAATAGAAACAAGAAATGCTCAATATTCTGGTAAAACGCCCAAAAGTTTGTTAAACGATCAAGTAATGCTTATATCTAAGTATAAAAGCCTTATAGGTTGATTTCAAAGAACGCTGCACTGGGTTTCTAAACCAGAAAAAGGGGTTAGTACTTTCCAGTTACTAACAATTTTAGATCTATTTCTCTCAAAGCAGAGGAATGAGGAAGTATGGAACCCATAACCTTATTAGAACTTTCATCCTTGTCTTGTGCAAAATACATATTTCTAACCTATAAAGTGCTGTTATATATTCAGTATCATAGCTATTGTTATCTCTTTTTTACTGCAAAACCAGAGGAATAGGGAAAGGACGTTATTGAAGGTTTCATTCCGGACATGGAACAAACTTGGAAGTAATTGTTCAAGGCACATGCCTACCCGTGCCGATGGCACAAATCAATTAATCGAGCGGTCGTGTGTCAGTGATATATGGATCTGAAAGTCGATTTTTCCATCCATTCCGCCCACTGTCTTGCATATAATTGCGTGTTTATTACTGTTTCTTTCAGAGAACGAGACATACTATTGTTTAGCAGCTTGGCTCTTATAGAAACTAACTAATCAGGAAGTTACCTAGTGAAACAGGAAAATCTCGTCATTGCCAATCATATGTCTGCGTGTTTAGTACTGTTTATGGCATGGCTGTAGACATAAAAATGGTGAAGATAGCAATTACGTTTTATAGAATGCAACTATTGAGGCAATGCTCTTTGAATTAGAAGAAAGCAGGAAAAGGTGAGTCATTCTTGTCGCACGCCTCCCAAGTGCTGTTCTCTACTCTACTCTGTCGCATGCCTTCTATTGCTTGTTTTCCTTTCAGTGAGCGTGCGGTCAAGTAATGGGTAGGAAAGCATCCCAGGTATGATTTCAAGTTGCTTCCCTTATAAATTTGAAGTAATCACATAATTGTATCCGGGATTTCGTCATATTATACAGGTGTGGGTGTACTGATGAAAATGTTTCACTCCGGCATTGTGTGCAGGAGATTGTATTGCAATATGCAATACTCTTCAAATATATTATATCAATATCGTTCTGTAAGTTGGCTATTGAGCTCAAGTTACAGTGTGGGAAAATGTTCGAACGGCGTAAAGGACCACCTGTTCGATTAATACTATCAAAACATAGAAGTTCCGAAGCCATGACTCACGGCCAAGGAGAAAGTATATCAATCCGAATACCAAAGTTTCGTGATAGATTATCTACTATCATACTACGAAAAATTAACAATTCGATAATTTGAGTTTTATTATCAAAATCATTGTTTTTATACAATTGACTGCGTTAATATCTTGAAAGTTAAATATGCATATATTAAAGTTTCACCTCCGTATGTTCAAATATTAAACATCTTTCCTCGCTGTGCCAGTATTCAAAAGTTATTACATCGTTCGTATAGTTGAACACAAATCTCGAAACCACTTAAGGCCAAATGACTCACCAATTCAAGTAAACCTTCTGTCAATCTTGATACAATTTTGTTGAATTTCCAAGCGAAATTAATATTATAATTCTCGTACCTATTATACGGATCAATATTATTTAGGTTTATCACTTTTCAAATAGGCTAATTACAGAAATAATTGAAAAGAGACACTGGCCGGAGGAACACTGATAAACAATATGTAATGATCTGCTGGGATTCTCCTGGGGTAAAATATTCAGGAAGTAAACTGATCCCTCATTCGGATCTCCACGCTTGAACTTTTTCAGGTGGCTCCAATAACAGGATTAAGAAGGAAATTAGAACAGGAATGCAGAACTAGGAACGTTATACAAAACGGCTGTGGTGGTATGAGAGACTGAAAAGTATGACCTGGAAGTATTAGAGATACAGGAAATCTCGTAAGAGAGTCAAGATAACATCCGACAGGGCAAGTATACTTTTCACTGAGAGCGAACATAGTCTCACGATTTCGGAACAAGATTTCCCTTTAAGAACAATATTTTCCGGCGGTTCAAAATATAGAGTTCGTAAACGAAAGACTATCGTAAATCACGATACGTACTCGATGGGGCAATACGATTTTAATAAATGTTTATGCTCAGACTGAGGTGGCTAATGATAAAACAGAGGTACCTTTACGAGGAACTAGGAAGTTTATTTGACCGATTACCGAAGTATAATACGAAAATTGTTTATGAATTTTTAATTTATATTAAGACTTTTAGGCAACTATGGCTAAGGCCGTATGGATGATAATAGGATGAATTTGTGGAATGAAGAAAGTGGAAGGAAAGGAGAGCACCCCGAGAAAACCCACGCACAATGTGTTTGTCTACCACAAAGAGCCCACATGACATGACCAGGGATCGATCTGACGACCCCTAACACCACAGGTGAACGCTCTACCAACTGAACTACCGTGGCTCCACGAAAGTTGTGTTACGTGATTTTAATGATATGATAGGTAGAGAGTAAAACTATAGACCAACTATAGGCAAACACAGTCTTCACGGGAACACAAACAACAATAAATTTCGTGATGTGAAACCTACTAGTAAAGAACACCTACTTTAATCACAAAGATATACACAAATACACATGTACGCCTCCAGAGGGCAAAATTCTCAACCAGATTGATCACGTATTAGTAGATAGACGAAGACACACCAACATAATGGACGTTCAGTTTTACAGAAGAGTGGAAAGCCTCAGTGACCATCAGTTAGTGATGACGAAAGTTAGGGGAAATCTATGGACTGTGAACAGAGAAGGTAAAGGAGCAAATACTAAAATACGAAGTTAAACGATTAGATAATCCAAGCGTAAAAGCAGACTACCAACTTGAAATCTCAAATAGGTTCAAAAGTTTAGTTTCACCGATTCGAGTAATAATAAAGATGAAGTTAATGGTGAAATTTATGTCAGTACGATGTGGAAGGTAATTCGTGAAACAAGACAGGGTGCAGCAAAGGAAATTGTAAATGAGAAGAAACAGCAGAGAAACAAGCCTTGGTGTGATAAAGAATGCCATAACGTTTATGAGGAACGGAAGAAAGCAAGGCAACGATGAGTAAGTAATAAAAGCAAAGCAAATACCAATAGTAGTGTAGGTATTTATGCTCTGGGCCATCATAATTTTTCCCCTTATAAAATGGGATTTTTCCTACTTATAACTTAATTATAATTAACCTTTCTCTATATAAAAAAATTACCAATTTTCATTATGTTATCTTTTCACAAAAGTAATTCCTGGAAATCATACCTTGTATTCCCCTTACAAAATGGGATTTTCCCCTTATAACTTCCACTTTTTACTCTTAGTCCCTCTATAAAAAAATCACGAAATACTTTTACTTTTCATCTATAAAAGTGGATGCGAATGGAGTGTCTTACACGTACATACGATGTTTAGGCTATACGAAAGTTGAACCTTTGGGCACTGAAACCTATAACCTTACGAGTGTTACAATAACATACTACCACTGTGTGATTTTATGAAGTTTAATATGTTTGAAAATTTATTGATGATTATAATAGTGAAGATGATGCTGGAGGTTTCGTTGGAAGAAAATCAATATTCTTAACAAAAAATTAATATTGTCCTAGGCGGCAGAAACTTGGTATATAGGTTCTTTATAATAACTTAAAAGTACAATCCCTACGGGATGTCCTACCCAAAAGTGATGCTATGTTTGAAAATATTTGGTAACATATCAATTTAAAATTTAAAAAATGATCAATTTTTTTACCAAAATGTAAAACTTTGAACCCTCATATATCGAAGCGATTAGAACTAGAGCCAAAATAACATCATTTTTGCTCTCCTTTATGAAACACTTAAGAGCCTATATGCCAATTTTCAGCCTCCTAGGGCAATATTTTTTTTCGTTAAAAGTAATAATCTTTTCTATAACAATACAATACAATTGGTCATTTCGTCATGGGTCATCAATGACAATTTATAAACCAAGATGTTTTATATACTTACTCAATTGCTTAGGTAATAAGAAGGCTGGAGTGAGTGAGAGGCCATGGTAATATATCTCATTTTAAAATGCTATGTTAAATCAAAGGTTCCTTAATACATATCTCTTTGTTTACACCACTTATCAAGACAGGGATGCAAGAAACGATACTATTCTCATTGTTTAAACACGTAAAGATGACTACTTTTAGAAAAATACAAGTTCATTATTTTAAAGGTTATTGTTCTTTAGGTTGTTTCTCAAGTTCACAAGTTCATTCTTTCTTCGGGGGTTTCTCAAGTTCACAAGTTTATAGAGTTTCTTCGAGTTAGATTCTTCATGATTATTTCTTCTTAATTTTAAATAAACACGCTAACTTAACAAAAACATGCAACGCATATTGGTTGGTTGATACGTTTTTAACATGCAATATCTTAAACCTTGATGAGATGAATTTTTGTAAGAGAGAAAAGAATACCCACCTATGTATATGTTTTACTTACTTCTAAAGAAAAACATCCTAAATATGTATGCTTACTTGTATAAACTGTTTCTTCAAGTTTCTAAGGTAATGGCTTTTAAATATGCAAACCACGGTAAGATGTGGAATATTTATAAATTATAGAAATGTAAGGTAAATGGAATGCAAATATATCAGATCAAGGTAATAATACTTTTAGTAGAGGCGTGTGAACTTGTAATAAGAAGAAGTTAGGAGATGCAATTTATTTCAACATGTTTTTTTAACTTTTCAGTTTCTTAACTACTTAAGTTTCAAAATATTGAATCTTTTCCAAAATCCCTCATATCTCGATAGCTGCTAGATATAGATTAAGTTATATCTCTAGGACAATATAATGTTTTGTTAAAAATATTGACATTTACCAACAAAACCTCCAACATAATTTTCACTAATTATAATCATCAATAAAATTTCAAGCATATTAAACTTCATAAAATCACACAGTGGTATCGTGTTATTGTAACACTCGGAAGGCTTTTAGGTTTCACAGTGCCCAAAGGTTCCACCTTTTTATAGCCTAAACATCGTATGAAAGTTTAAAACACTCCATTCCCATCCACTTTTATAGAGGAAAAGTAAAAGCACTTCGTGATTTTTTTTATAGAGGGACTAAGAGTTAAAAGTGGAAGTTATATGAGGGAAAATCCCATTTTGTAAGGGAAATACAATGTATGATTTCCAGGTATGATTTTTGTGAAAAAATAACATCATGAATATTCGTCATTTTTCAGAGAGGGAAGGGTAAATTATAAGTAGGAAAAATCTCATTTTTAGGGGGGAAATGTATGCTGTCCCAGAACATGCATACCTACAAAACTACCAATTTATACAGTGACACGGAAGGCAATGCAACACGCGAGTTCAGAGACAAAAGCGAGAATATCTTACGCAGAAAATTCAGGGGATAGAGGAACACTGCAAGACAAATAATATACGAGATCTGTACAAACTGGTAAACTCGTTAAGGAAAGATTATCTGAATAGATTAGGGACGATTAGAAATGAGCCTGGTGATCTTCAAGCAGACCCGACTAAAATTATTGATGTGCGGAAAATTTATTTTGACAAACTTCTTAATGTATACAACGGAGAGAAAACAGAGAAATACGTAGGTGAAATAATTCGCGACCACCAGTGTTAATTTAGAGAAAATCGATCCATGTTCGACCAGATTTTCACCTTGAGACAAATCTTAGAGGCGAAATGGGAATGTTCTACGTTTATTTATTAATATTAAGAAAATTAATGACTATCAAAAGAAAATGAATTGTATATCCTGGTACAATTTTCAATTCCCGAATAAAACTTCTTCAACTAGTAAGGAGGTGTCTCACTGACCCAATAATCAAAGTACGAATTGGTAATAATATGTCAGATAGTTTCGGGATTCGCAACGGATTTAATCAACATTACTGCTTAACTTTGCGTTGGAATATGCGATTCAGAAAACAAAAGAATGGAAAAAGGGACTAACGTTGAATGGCTTGAATCAACTGTTCGTATACGCGGATGACGTAGATTTAATAGGAGATGATATAGATTTCAACAAAGTAACACCGATGTATTAGTGGCTGAGTGCGATGACATGGGTATACAGGTAAATATAGAGAAAACAAAATACATGATTTCAGACAGTTATCTACAAGGTTCAGAGAGTGTTGACGTGTGGAAAAAGACTCTTAAGAATATGATTTCATCTTGGTTAAAAAGAAGGGAAATGTTTTAAATGCAAATATATTAAATTATGTTCAACTTAGACGATTTAGTTATCACTAAAATCACAGTCACTCTTCTCTTAAGGACAATATTACTAAAGGCCTTAGAGTAGCAAGGTTGGGTATTTTGTTCTTGAAAAATTTCTAACCCCGAATGCCGTATTAATTTCTAATGTGGATAATCTTAATAATAATAAAATTAAAATAAGATCTCACGGATTAGAAAATAAGCGTTATATTCCAAGAAGGAATGTAAACTTAGAAAAATGATGATGATATCAGGATATTTTCTTTTGTCTTATTAGCAATCTGGAGTCCCAACGTCAAAGGAAATAAGTAAAAAATGCTACTTTTCAGGAGAGCGATTTGAAAACTTTGATAAGTTTCTGTATCATATTTCGTCTATTCTAATTAACATATCGAGCTGATCCTGACACATATTGTCATTCATACTGCTTTGTTATGTATTAGCTGCATTGCTTCGAATTCATTTTCAATGGGGAGTGGCAATGACGTCGTTTATGACTTATCTCCTCTTACCTTTTCATATAATTCAATTTAATATATATGTTTATTATTACATGTCAAAAGGAATATGTCATACATCAGTAGCTTTTTAAAAATTACATGTTCCATATTTTAAGTCAAAATAGAATAATAGAACTGTAAAAAATATCCATATGTCTATTCTAGTGTTAGAAATATATCTGCATGAAGGTAATAAATGTACACAAGTGCTCACACCAACGTTCATATGTTAATCGTTGTTTGTTCGTGCTCATCATCGACATAATCTATAATACTAGGATCTGTAAAAGGAATGCTTCCGCATGAACATAAACTGGTATAAAGTGAATGGTAGATTGGATCTAACAGAGGCAACAGCGAAATTAAATCTCTGTGCTTTTCTGAACTAACAGGGTTGGGTCCCAAGTAGGTTATAGGTACTGGTACGTTTGTCAGTGATGCGACCCACGGCGTCGCAGCTGTTAGAAAATAGTGACACGTGACTTCTCGAGAACGTGGATTTGCTTTCCGAGGTCTAGAAACCTTTTTTGGAATTAACTTCACACGGTCGATAAGATACTGCGATTGCACATTATGATCTCCAAGATTCCAAGATTCCTGAAATATAGATTCAAGCTGTTCTTCTGTTAGCCTTTTACTACACTTCTAGGACAGCGGGAAAGAGGTTTTGGTTTCCTTTCTGCATGACCTTTCCTTTTCTAGAAACATATTCTTCCCCGAGGGCATTTCGTCTTTTAGCTTCTGTCCTAGTGATTTTTGATCCTTCAGTGATTTCAGTCTCGCATTGTTCTTTCTTTCGGACACTATAAGAAAAGCAGCTTTCGGAAAGGTAGTATCATCATTACAAACAACTGACATAATTTCCTTTTCACTGCTTTTGGATGCAACACTCATGGATGTCGATATTTTCCTTTGTCTTTTCACTTCAGAAACTGTTGATTTATCCCATTTCTTCTTTGTTCGAGTTTCACAAAGTTTTACATCACAGTTTCTCGAAGAATCAGATGAAAGTTCAGTTTCGACAGGATGGTAACTTGATCCAGAAAGAGAAATATCGTCCCAACTTGACTCCAGATCGTCGAAACTTTATTCCGACGGCTCGTTAAGAGCATCAAAAATGCAACGTTCATCCATTTTACACTGCGTCTTAACTAAAGATATACATACAAGGTGCACAAGAACAATACTCGGTTCTGTGAGAAAAACTGAAAGGATTGGATCGCCTAAAGAACAATAAAAGTTACACTGATTGTTTCTTTCCTTCCTTTTTGCGGCAAGCAAATATGTATAGTAATCTTTCCTTATGCAATTATTGTTATGGGAAATATATTTTTGACGTTTTACGCATAAAACAAACAACAAAGACTCGCCGCCAGTATTGTTTTAATATTGAAACACACCGAAAACGAATCATACGTTTTGACTAATTCCCTTATATTGAGTTGTATTTTGAAAGAAAATATACACACTTTTGCCTGTATAAGGGTATACGTGTGACTTACATCCTTTTACCAACACAAGAAGTAAACGATTATGACTTATCCAGAAGGGTTGTTACGTCATAACTCCCAAAGTAAAAGCGATAGAGCCATCTCGTTTCTACCAGAGGAAGGCCTGGTCATATGATATCGAAAAGTGAAATAAATCAGTGACATGTTTTACTTATTGCCTTTGACGTTGTGACTCCAGCATTGTTGACTAATTTTCCAGCTTTGGACAACAAATAAAGTTCCAAAATGTTCTGAGAGTTTTATTTTTTGTGTAAATTTACTTGTTTACCTATAGTATTTAGTTGTAGTTCGATTGATAATGGCTCCGTGAAAATTAAGCTTCATTTATATTTCATTTAGTTTGAATTGGAAATAATTTTGATTTACATTTATTGTTCATTTGCTTGGATTGAAATCAAATGTTTGTAATTTAATGAATTTTATTTAATTATTGGTTTGAATCATAATTGTAACTTTAATTTCAAGTTTTTTTTTTTAGATTCAAAGTAATCATATTTTTTATTTAAATTTGTTGAAATTAAACATTTGGAGCAGGAAATAATTGCAAATTAATTAATTTTGGAGTTATAATAATTTTAAGTCTTTGATTTATTAACATTTGAAATATTTTGTGATGTGATTTTGTAGAGCTGTGTCTCAAACCTGTTTTATTTTTACAGCTTTTTTGAAATAAGATCCAAAGATACTCAAATGTACGTGGAGATCAATTTGGATTGTCAATATTATGTATAAAATTTTATGTAAATATTTTTCCTACCTATTGGAGGTAGCCTGTAACGGTCTGTATTCGACATTCATTACAGTCCGAAAATTTTTGTTAATTTCACTTACGAATTGTAAGGAAATGTTCATTTAGGAATTGCCCAAATGATTGAAATAGGTGGCAAGAGCTAAAGAACGGGATCTGTGATAGAAATATGAGAGTATTGCAAAAGATGAATAGTAACACTGACTGGAGTTGCAATCGTCTTTTGTCGACCTTGCTACGAGCAAAAAGACAGAAAAGCAAGGAGCTCATTGTGGTGTTAAATTTGATCGGGCGTGTTACTCAAATTGTAGTGTTAAATTTGGTCGAGAGTGTTGCCCAAAATTTGGTTGGGCGAGTAGCTCAAATTGCGGCGTTCAAATAGTTCAATGAGTTACCCTTTGAATGGGCTGGTTGTCATGTGGATGGTTGAGTCTGTCTTTGATGGTTTAATCTGGCGTAATCTTCTACAAAGATTGGGATTATCTTAATCGATTCGTTACGTATTTTATTTTTCGTGATGGAATATGAAGGGAAGAATTAATATTTTTCCGGAAGTTCATTCTTCATTGCTTGCGGAAAAACTCGATCGTGAATATTGTTTTTTGTGCTCGAAGTATTTCATTATACGGTTTAAGAAATCCAATGGTTAGCTCAATTTAATATTCTAAGCGTGGGTTAAAACACAGTTAAATTAGTTTGCTAAATTATGTGATTAACTTTCCGTTTCGTACTTCAATGCGCTGTGAATTGTGAGACGTGGTATGTGAGCACACGGACAAAGGCGTATGAGCAGCGTGACGTTATATTCCTGCTGTAAGAGCTTTCTAAATGGGAAATGTTGGGCCGACACATTAACTCGTATTAATTAAGAGAGTTTGGTGATAACATTTTGCATTAAATGTAGTGCTTAATTTAGGGAATTCTGTTTCCGTTAAACAAAGTGTTATTTCGTTTATTAGTTTATTTTAAACAACGAGCAAAGTGTACAGGACAGTGAGCGAGGACATGTTTAAATAAGCAAGTCATAATCCGAAGTTTTGATTGTGTTCATAAATAGTTGTATTGTTTTGCAAATAAAGTTATTCGAATGAATTGAATCAAGTAAAATAGATAATTGGTGGAGACTTGTGTTGGATAACGATTAAATAAGCTTCACAGATTGTTTTCTTAAACGTAACTAAGTTTATATAAGGAAATAAGTGTACTTCTAACTAAAAGAGAAATTTAAATAAAATATTCAAATTTAATAATTAGATGTTGTTTCGCGTAGCGATTGGAGTGCGTGTTGCGAGAAATATTTCTTAATTCAGTGAATTAATTGTTTTCAATGTTACTAAAATTTCGTGCAAAGTAGGTAATATGTAGTTTTCTGCGAATATACTTCTATTCTTAAAGAGGATTTTGACATAACGGATTAAATTTCAGATAACGTTTTACGGTCATTTCTCGGTCGTTCGTATAGTTTTCCGGGGAGCTTCCATGTCAGAATTTCTTCATTAAGGTGGCGGCGATGATCATGGATGTCGTAAAGAAGGTTGTATAGCTGTTCTGTCTGTTCTATATTTAATGCTGATATATGGTAAGTGTTACCTTTCCTTCTTTAATAGTGGTTTGATGAAGATGAGTGTATCCTTGAGACTTCCGATAGTTGATCCACATTCTAATCGTATCTTGAGTTACGTATATTCGTTGACGTTGAATTCCAGTAGTTTTTCAAGCATTCGCTTTGCGATATATTTTGGATGCGCTTTCAATATGCGATTTCATTATTCGTGAATACTCTAATATTTTTACGACTTAGTTTCTTAGTTAATTGTTCGAAGTTGATTGAAAGTAACTTCAGGAGTATTAAATTCAGTTTTAATTGTTTACAGTTTTCAGATAATCTTAGACAGAATATCAGACGCGTGTTTGTCGATAATAATTTTGTTCAGTTCAATTTCTGTTTTCTACAATTTAGTGAAATTCATAAGTTTAAATTCCCTTTGTTACGGAATACTGTTGAAATTTGCATTTTGAAAATCCTTCGAATAATTTGATTTTATAATCAGCTTCTGCGCACGCATTTTTGTTGATAAATTGTTTCTTCCAACTTCAAATGTTGATTTCTTTGACTTACAGCCCCGTCTGCGCAGGTTCGGTCAAATATTCTGGACGCGGGCTATTCTTAATCGATTACCTTCGGTTAGCTTTACATTCTGTTTTCATTAAGTCGGATTTTAAATTGTTTTGGCACAATTGTGAATCCTTCGGTTAATGAATGCACAGTGAAAGGCTTACAATATGTGATTTTACCGCCTTCACCTTCATCCGACGGGATGATGCAGGAGAACGCCATTCCATGCCTTGGTGTTTCGTTTTGGGGTCTTACCTCTCACACCAGGTCTCATACTCTGTAACAATGCATTTCAATACTTTTGGATCTTCATTCGCCAGAACCAAACGCGCTAACAGACATATGGTAAAACACGTGCCACATGCAATACTGTTGATTCACAGCTAAACAACGCCGAACTATTACTGTCGACACCTGTCGTTACTTGAACGTGGCGGTTTGTTCCGTCGGTATTGCTAAGTCGAATGCAGTGTCTGCGCTCACCGAGGTTCTGTCAGAGACTTCATTACTACTTATATAAAATACCTCAGTCAATTCTAACAAATATTACGTCACCGCCCATCAGTTCCCGGCACAGTCACCTAGAGTTTACATCACTAAGTAGGCAACGGTGAGTAGCACTCTTTCTTTTCATTGTGAGAAAACTTAAACGAGAAAATATCTCTTACATCTATTAGAAGAGGAGGACAAACGATATCGCTTATTCTCGAGTAAACTGTGTCATGACTGTTACAGACGCATAACAAATTATATTCACCCACTTCCGATGTAAAGCAAATTCGAGTATGAAAGTACTGCACAAATAAATATGATGAGTAGAAGGAGAAATACACTCTTTTGCTTAAAAATGAAAGCACGTCGACCATTCAAATAAATGCTTCTAAACTTAATGTACACATACTTCATACAAGTTACGAAACTAATACTTTCATAATATGCAACTTGAAACATATACTGCAGACACTTAAATTCTTAATTTAAAACTTCAGGACATGACAAGCTCATGCAGTTTTATCCACATACCTTACATATAAATTATTTAACTTCGTAGTGGGTATTCTTCCTTTGAAATACATCTATAGCTTACTTGATTTCAGCTGACTAAATATATTAATATGGTAATTTAATATATTTACCACGACTTAACACAGCACCAGTACAATTATTCTTTTAATAATTATTCAGTTTCATAAATTATTCGGAGCAGAAGTAAAAGATAACCGTGGCCATCCGCAAACGCCACCATCTAACGCTTTGCTATATGCCAACCGCCATTCTGAGATATCCACAGTCGCATTACCATGTCAGTAAATGGGGATATGATTTTTTAAAAATCACTCCGCCAACGTTGAGATGATGATCAGTATTGACTAAGTAGCCAGCGTTACATCTGATTTTTTTTCTAGAAATAGCAATATTTTGATTGTTTAACATATTAAAAGTTAACAATAGTACTTCACTCACCGTGTCGTTATGGATGTCCCCTTTCAGACGTAGTTGACACACAACTTGTTTACTGTAAGTACTAGAAATATTAAACTGTGTCATAAGAGACTATGTTGTTCAAAATGGCGTGTTAACTATCAAATGCTATAACTTTGGAAATCAATATGAAATGGAGAAAGATATTTTGAGAGCATTTTATCCAAGATAACTTAGTAGTAAGAGGAGTACATAACACCCGAAAATACAGGTTGCCAACTCATGTAAAACTTTTAAAATTATTAATTAATTATAAATATCTTGACACAATCCTTACCATTTTAGTGTTGCAATTTACATTACATTTAATAAATAAAAAAATCACTAAATTTGGTCAGAAAGTAACAACTTCGGTCAGAAAGTAACAAATTTTAACAATACCTTGTTATTTTCTTTTTCTTAGAATCTGCAGCAAGAACAAACCTCTGACTTTATTCAAAGCACTCGCTTACACAGCCGACTTTTGCAATTCGGAAATATTTTTTAAAGTTGAAAGGGCACATCTTTTCCCCGATCTTTATCGCACGGTCAAACCAGTACCCCAGGGACATAGTCTTTCATGTTTGTTCAAAGAATTGCAAGAACTTTGTAAACAAAATAGATAAATTGGCGTGAGGCGCCATCATGTCTAAAGTTTTTCACTTTTAAAAGCAGGTAGTTTTTCCTTGTCCCTTGTTTATGGCTGGACAGATTTATGATATGCAACCGTTAAACTCCAGATTGAATACAATGTAAAGGTATTTTTAATTGCGAATGCTAAACGGAATGCAACGTTTCGTTTAGAAACGGGGGAGGGCAATGAGGGACAACAAATATTTAGGTTAAAGCAGAGAGCAGAAGAGGACTAAGTTTTAGGAACTTTTACCCGGTTTTGATATGAGTGGTGTTAAAGCCTGGAGGTGGTTGAAATCAGGTGGGGGGAGGGCCTGGAGATACAGCGCCCTCTAGTAGAAACTTATTTTAGATGTTGATATGGTATTCTAAGTTACGTTTAATTATACTTTGAAAAATATTAATGGATATTGAATAAAATGCAGAGTAGCATAGTTAGGAACTGAATTATTTTGATATGAAATGGTCTTTTAGGAGAGATGCTACAGATAATGCATTGACATATCTATCTAACTTGGACTCTTAAGTTTATTGGTGTAAGGAAATAATTATTTATTCATAATTTTTAGTTTCTCTTCGGCGATTCCTTATAAACAAAAGATGTATGGCACTGGTGTTGCTTCTGTTGCTGATGCTGTTGCTGCTGTAACTGCTATCTTTCCCGTGGCCGAATTGCGTTGACGCTGCCAAACGGTACACACGTTGCGACAGTTGGCACACTCATGTTGCTCCTACCGTTCACGTTGCCGGATTGCGTTGACGCTCCCAAACGGAGCACACGTTACCGTTGACGCAGATACAACACACTCGTTGATGCTGACACAGCCGAAGTTTCTGCTGCCATCTTCTCCGTTGCCGAACCCCTGTAAAGGCACAACCTCTTGCCTTAGCTAGCACAGTCATTGAACATTTTATCATGTACTTTCTGAACGAGAAATTTTGTTTCAAAAAAACTTGAAAAATAATAGAATTGTCATGGGCCCGTCGTCTTCAAGCGAAGCTCTTGTCACAACTGCTGTGGATCTACTGTTTAATCATCGTTACATTTTTGTGCTGAGTTGTTAAGACAAGCGCATGCGCGGACTTGTTTCTTTGAAATGAGTCGACGCACAGGAAGATAGAACAAGTTGTATCGCGGCTGTACTGCTCAGGAGGAGGGAACAACTTGCTTTGCACCTGAGGTGCCCGGAAGAAGAGGAAGAAGTTGTTTTGCATCCCCTGATGCCGAAAGGAAGATGCAGGTGTTTGCAAGACATTTTAATGTCTGCCGCTTGATTGACTACGGCGCCAATTGATTTACATTTTAATTAGAGTCGACGCGAAGCTTTTTGAATTCCACCTACGGTAGTCGGCGAAAGGAAACAAGTTGTCTTGCAGCTGTGGTACTCCGAAGGAGGGAGCATTACGTTTAATCCTAAGGAACGTATTACAACGCGCTCCTTCATTTCCAAGAATTTAACAGTGCAGGTGTTCGCTTGAGTAGACAATAGTCGACCCGGAGGTTTTTGTTATATCAAAGCTGCGCTGCTAGGGGGAGGGGGAACGAGTTATATCGCAGGTGCAATGCTCAAGAGGAGGTTTCTCTTTATGTTTGGGCGTTTGATTGACAAGGTGCCAATTGATTGGCATTTTTATTCTTTAACAAAGCATTTACTGTTCTGCACCTGAGGTATTCTATTAAAGAGAGAAATATTCTTTGATGCTTGGAACGTGTTATGACAAGTTTTTTTTATACAATGTGGCTATTTAAGTTAAAGTTGTTATTCACAAAGATATTATTTTCATTTTCTCTCACTGTTATGTTTGGGAATATTGTTTTTGTAGTCTCACATCCCTTCTGATGCTGACTAGAATGTAACTGTACAGATGCTGAAGTAGCAAGCAGGTCACTCTTGTTACTTAGAAAGTAGGTCATGACGTGTAAGTTACTAGAAATTTAAAAAAAGGGAAAGTTGTGCTTTAGCCGTAACACTGGACTCTACTGAAAGTATTATGCATTTCTACGAAGACCGCCACTTGCGGAAAACTGAGAACTCAATGGTGGAAAATGGTGACATACATCCCGCAATTTTTCGTAGTGTATTTATCTTAAGTTTAGAGGAAGACAGTGATAAAGAATATTATGCTTCCAGTGCTGAAGAAACGGATAGTGCTGTGCAGAACAGTGAAGTTTCATCTACCCTCATGAGTTCTAATGCAACAGAAAATTCATGAGGATGTAAGAATTATAGGAAAAAACAATTGTCCTTTATTGTGTGCTTAGTGTTTCTATAATGTATGCAATTGGGAGAGACATGGTTGTCTTACACGAGTTGAAGATCAACAAAGATCTTTGAGGAGACGTACGTATATATTGATAATGGAT
>JAGDQP010015199.1:0-12161 GCA_022664845.1 Lepisma saccharinum | reverse complement strand
ATCAACAAAGATCTTTGAGGAGACGTACGTATATATTGATAATGGATCCTGTGAACTTCTTTCATAATTATCATGTCTGTCTTTCGAAATATACACTTTAATAATTTTGAAATTTCTATATTTTCTTCGCAGTCAACATTTACTGAGAGTGGATGAATTAACGGGAAAATTAATTGAGAAAGACGTTAATGCAGAACCAGATAGTTAGTG
Source organism: Lepisma saccharinum (assembly GCA_022664845.1). Taxonomy (NCBI): domain Eukaryota; kingdom Metazoa; phylum Arthropoda; class Insecta; order Zygentoma; family Lepismatidae; genus Lepisma; species Lepisma saccharinum. The sequence goes on along the minus strand of JAGDQP010015199.1, from coordinate 11,951 downwards.
AATATTAAAACTTAATTAAAGTGATTGTGTAACACGAAAAATGAGAAATAATTAATATTGTGTATAAACTAAAATTTTGAACTTGTTAAAAGTATACTTATGAATTAAGCTGCCTTTTACTCCCTTTTGTTGTCTTCATTTATAATTTTATAACCTAATAGTGATCAATCTAAAACACACACAATTAGATTTTTCTGTATGAAATTAGAACTTGACAAGCATATTATTTCTGCTTACTTTTCCCTGATGTAAAATTGAAAGTATATTTTCATTAGACCTTAAAAGTAAGACGATAAATCATTTTCAGGAGTAATTGTACAAATAATCCCTGTAAGTTGAAAACTAAAGCATTTTAGTTCATGATAACTCGTTAAAGCTACTTCTGATAGATTACTGCTTTCAAAATGAAGTAAGACCAAGGATTATGGATCTAAACAAATGTTGTAATGCAAACTGAGATAAGTTACTTCACAAATTCAAGTGTTTTAAGTCTGGATTCATCAGCTTATGCACCTATGGAGATTTCCTTTCCTTTAACTGGAAATTTACCAAATCCGCACACGCGTACACCTATGATTTCAAAGTAATCAAGCCCTGTTCCCAGCTGTAAAGTAATATCCTTTTTGACTTGATCAACTTCATTTAAAACGGTATTTACAGTATTAGAACACAACAGAAGACCCCACCTCTCACAATAATCGTACGCTTGCTCACATATCTGATTACCCTCATGTGAAAGAACAGAGTTCGTACCACAATAGATAGTAGCCTGATCCATTGAGCTTGAAACAATATGAGACGGAATGTACAAAAAGCCAGGGTGGAAAATTTTATCTAGGGCACAATCAACATTTTATCTGAATGTGTGAAGTAAACGAAAATTTCAAAGGAGTTAACTTCATGAAACTCTAGTCCTCCTACTGTACATATACTTTGTAATACACTGATACTGTAAGAATTGTATAATAATAACTAGAAGGAATATATTATTAAATTAAACCAACTCAATTTTAACACCTTCTTTAATCAAAACTAGTGTTTTGCTCTGCCATGTAGAACTATAAACTATGAAGAATGTTTATGAAGAGAAACATTTCCCACGATATCTGATGATTTCATTTTCATTAGTTGTATGATACACTGACAGAATGCGATTACTTAATGCGTTTCATATATCAGAGAATTGTTTAAATTTTAGTTTGCTACACATGTGAATTACTAACAGTACCATAACTTATATTTATGAATAAAACTTAGTTTTAAGCTAGAAATAAACCAATGAATTTGTAGTAAAACAAACTTTTATTATACGATTTCATAAGTGCATTGACAAAGCAAATTTTTCATACTAAAGAAGATGAAAAAATAAAATAAATGATTCTACAACCTAAGACGTCTTTCACAACTTTGTAACTCAAGAAACATTTTGTTTACTAAAAATGGTTGTTTACGATAGTATATTATCCACTTGCAAGATTTCGAAATTATATCCTATGGATTTCACGACTTTCAAAGATTTTTTTCTGAGTACTTAAATGTGAAACAATAAAAAATTAGGAGATATTACTCTATTGTTTCATTGAAAGAAAATTCCCATGTGAAATGCTAGAATTATTAATTGGCTATCAAAACATTGTCATTTATTAAGCGAAAATTTAAATATATTATCGGGCGATATTAAAAATGGTTATAACAGAAAGTGCATAATTCATATTTATAGACTAATTGAACAAATCTTGTAAGTTAATGCGGTTTTGTTTTATAAAGATACATAAAAACTGTAAGGAATTCAAAAGTGTTTGAACTAAAGAACGTAAAAGATGTAAATTTTAAGTTTTTTTCCTTTACTTCATTACATTTTAATGTGAATGTAAAGTGTTGCACTTACCACATAACTATTGAGCTGAATGCTAGCACCACGTGAAAAGTGTTTCTTACTTCAATATTGGAGAAAGTTGCAATGTCTGAAAGTTGTAGAAAATGTATTCAAATTAAAATTCGAAATTAGGTTTTAGTACTTAGACTAATGTATTATTTCTTTCGTGAGTATTAAATAAGTTGTTATTACTGTATAGTTTTCGATTGTTATTTACAAAGCAATGAAAATAAATAAGATATTGCCTTAACAGAAAAAGAACAAGAATTACTTTTCTTTGGAAGAAAATTTAGGTACTACTTTAAGCTAATAAAAATACTGATATCTTTCTACTTTAGAAAATGGAAATTTGTTCGTTATTTAAAAAATTTTCTGCTTTTTTATTTAAGTAAATAAGATAGATAAAATAATCTTTATGTGAAAATTAAACTTTGCTTAAAGTAAAAATAGCTAACGTACAGAAATGTTAATGCACTAAAAATTGTCAAATAAAGTTGAGTAAGTTGAAAATAATTTCATGATTAAAATTTAGTAAAAAAACAATAAAAATTTAGAAATATTATCCAGTAAAATTATTTGTTATAATTAAAATTTTGCTGAAGGATAAATTAAGTTTTCTTGACATAAAAATATTCAATATTGGTAAGCTTTGTTAAGTAAAAATTATACCTAGAAGTAATTAAATTACTCTCATAAATTTTCTTTAAGATAATTCATTTCATAAAATCTCATTGACTTTTAATAAAATTTCTTTCACTAATGTACTTATCTAAAACTGGAAATAATTTATAGTAGAATTTGTCTAAAATATTTAACTAAAATTCTTCGTACTTAGTGTTATACTTTGCTAACTAAAAATAATGTTATTAAATTTAGCACAAATAAAATTGGTAATTTTAAAATAACATTAAAGGAAAAAAGTTATACTAAACTTTTAGAAATTAAATATTTAAGTAAAATCACTCTTATTAAGCTTCTATTTAACTAGAATATTTAACATTCACAATTTTTTTTCACTGAAATTATTATTTGAATTTAGTATATAACATTTGTAAGCTTTTGTTTAATGTAAACAATTTACTTATTTAAATTATTCCTTAGCTAAAAGGAAATATAAGTTATAATAAGATTTCTCAAAAATACCTAACCAAAATAGTTTATACTAATTACCATACTTTGCCCATACTTTGCTTACTAAAACTCTTTACTGACAAAACTTTGTATTAGGAAAAAATAAATTAATTAAAAAATGCTGATAAAAAATAAGTAATAATGACTATCATTTTATGAACATTTTACTAAAATATTTAAGCAAAATACTCTTTTTTAAACTTCTCTTTAACTATGGTAGTTTACAATTAATATTATGCTCCATTTTAATTTAAATAATTAGTTTAAGAACTTTGATGAAGTGAAAGGGTCTCAACTTTCATAAATTTATTAATATATAATAAGATACACTAAAAGTTGTTTAACTAAAATAAATCGAGCAGAGAAATATTCTTTTAAAAATTAGTTGAGACCCGAATAATCAGTAAAATAAATAATTTATATAAATAATAAGTGCACTAAATATAAATAACCAAGTAAAAGTTTTCTTAAAAATATACTACATTTAAAGGAATTTTTATCGAGTAGAAATTAAGTCACATGAAATTTTATAAAATATTAAGTTACAATATGTGTAAGTAAAATAATTAAGTTATAAAATTTTCTTTTAAATGATATAATTCTTTCCTATGATTTGTTTCAGATAATGAATATAGTCTTAAATAAGATTTATTATTTATTATTATTATTAAATAAGTTTTATAAGATGTAATAAATGAAGTTTGAATTAAGTAAAAAATTACAATGATAAATATTAGAGAAAAGAATTATTTATTTAAGCATTAAATTGATTAGGAATCCATATTTTCTCTTTTTATCTACTAGAACATAAATCATTTTTTAACTTTTCAACATTAATATTTTGACCTGCCAATACTAAGAACTTATATTTTCCAGGCTTGTAATAATAGGAATAGGATATACGAAAAAAAGAAATTAATATTAGCTTTCAAATTAAATTTCGAAATAATATGAAGTAGCTTTTGACATGACAATAAGAGAAAATTTTCAAATATGATATTTAAGGATTATTGATGTTTAGATATCCTCTATCCAGTTTACACAAATACGAAATATTCATACTATGAAAAAAATATTTTGGACTTTACAATAGTTAAGAATATATAATATTCTGAACAGTTTAAAATTTCAGACTTTCATAAAATACAATTTGAATTAAAATAAATGTCGTTTTGAATATAATATTTCTATTACTACATTTTTATAATAAGAACCTCTTTCAAAGAACATACTCAATACTAATGTGAACATTGTAATAAAAAAACTTTACCAGTAGAAATAATTCATATATTTAAATAGAAAATTGTTATAGTATTCATCATTAAACTTTGCCTGATATTTTCGAAGTTAACATTCATGAGCTTACAGGAACATTGAAAATGTGAAATATATATATATATAATATTTCTTGGAAATTCTTTATTCTTAGGTTTCCACACTTCATTTTCATAATAATAATAATAATAATAATAATAATGATAATAAATTTTCTACTTAAAAATTATGATTGAACATTGTGCTTACTAACTTACACAATAGTATGTTTACATTAGCTGTTGACTTACATATAGTTTACAAGGATTACAGTAAAAGTGCAATATTTCAGTATTAATATTTAGGATGCGAAATAAAAATATTTTTATAATGCATAATAATTAAAAAATACTTTAAGCTTGGAAGAATCGTTTTCAGAAACAAACTTTAAACTTCTTGGAGTGAGTAGAATTTATATTTATCTATATATCAATTCCTAGCTTAAGTTTTCACTTTATATTTTATAAGTAATTTCAGTAAAATTTTGCTTCATACTTCTCAAAAAACATTGACATTGAGAATGATGAAAGCATGTTGTTAATAACATTAATTTTCTCTTTGCAGATTGTAAATTAGCGAAGCTGAATTTCACTTATATCCTTGAAAGAATCAATATCCTACTCTTAAAACACTTTAAAAATGATTAAATAAAATTAATTTCATAACTCAAGAAGAAAAATATATTTTGTAACTTACATTACTAAAATTGCATTTACAAGATATAAAGGATTTTCTCAATTATGATACTTTTATTAGAAAATCAAATATTTTATACTTAACAGAAGTTTTCACTTTCTAGTCTGTAAATTATTTAATTAAAGTTTCAATTGTCACTTTCTATTTACGTTAGAAAATATACTAGTTTAAAAATGTTTATTGCTTGATTAAATAAAATTTCTTAAATGGAAAAATATAATATGTACTGAGATAACCAAAATATCACTCCAACTTTCAAAAACTTGTTTAATCATTTTAATAACTAGAATAAATTTTTTATGGTATCATTGAAGTTAATGAATAACTTAATGAATACGAAAAAAAATTGTTCTGCTTTGAATAAACTATAATATTTCACAGAAATTTAATTAAAATTATATTAAAAACTTTGAAATAAAAATTAGAAAGCAGGTTTAACTTACAAAATTAAAATTTCATTTGTAATTTTATAAAAAAATTCACCTATCAAAATGACTAAACAAGTTTTTGTAAGTTTGAGAAGAAATTTTCAATATGTAAATATCTAAGTAATAGACATTTGTAAATTAATATACTTCCTTATGTAGATTGATAGTGACAATCCTAATTTTACTTTAATAATTTACAGACTACAAAGTGAAATTTTGTTTTAAGTATAAAATATTTTCTGTTGTAATTAAAAATATAATCCTTGAGAAATCGTTTTATATCTTGTAAATATAAATTTAGTAATATAAACGACAAGATATTTGTCTCTTCTTCAGCTATGAAATAAATTTAACATAACAAATTTATTAAGTATTTTAAAACTAGGATATTATTTGTTACAAGGTTACAAGTGAAATTCTAATTCTTTAGTTTACATTCTACAAAGAGGAAACTAATGTTAGGAGAAACACTTTCATTATTTCTCATTTTCCATGTTTCTTGAGGAGCAGGAGGACAAACTTTGTTGATTTTACTTGTAATACATAAAGTGGAAACTTACGCTAGGAATTTATCTTTATATAATTTCTACTTGATTTCAAGAAGTAAAAGTTTGTTCGTGAAAACGATTTTTACAAGTTTAAACTATAATTGAGTTATTATGTGTTATTAAAAATATTTTTATTTCACATCTTAAATAGTAATACTCTAATTCTGTATTTTTACTATAATCCTTGTAAACTATAAGTAAGTCAACAGCTAGTGTAAACAAACTATTGTCTAAGTTTGTAAGTTAGTAAATTCGTTATTATTTTTATTATTTCACATTTTCAATGTACAAGAACTTAAGATGAAAGTGAATTGTGTGAACTTAAGAATAAATTCCAAGAAATTTATTTTATATATATTTCACATTTTCAACGTTCTTATAAGCTCATAAATATTAACTTTGAAAATATCATGCAAAGTTCAATTAAGAATATTAAATCAATTTTTTGTTTAAAGTTATGAATTATTTCTTCTGGTAAGGTTTCTTCTTCACAATGTTAACATTAGTATTGAGTATGTTATTTGAAAGATTTTCTTATTATAAAAATGTAGTAATAGACATGTTATATTCAAGAAGATATTTTTTCATTCAAATTACGTTTTATAAATGTCTCAGAATTTTTAAACAGTTCAGAATATTACATATTCTTAATTATTTTAAAATTCATAATAATTTTTTCACAGTATGAATATTTCGTTTTTCTGTAAATTTGATAGAAGATTTCTAAACATCAATAAAACTGAACTAAAAATTTTGATATTTTTCTTGCATTGGTATATTAAAACTTACTTCATATAATTTCGAAGTTTAATTTTTAAGCTAATATTCATTTAATTAGTTCGTATATCCTTATCTTATTAATTTAGTTAGGAAATGATAAGTTCTTAATATTGACAGGATCTCAATATATTAGTGTTGCCAAGTTTAAAGGATGAATTATTCCTAGTAGATAGAAACAGAAAATATGGATACCTAATAGTTTCAATGTTAAAATAAATAATATTTTTTTCAATATTAATCATTACTAATTTTTTTACTCATTTCAAACTTTATTTTATAAATTTTACATTGCAATTAGAAAAAGATAATAAATTTTATTTAGGGCTATTTTAATTATCTTAAACAAATGAGAGGGAAGAATTATTTCATTTAAAACATATTTTTATAAGTAAATTATTTTACTTACACTTATTGTAGCTTGATATTTTATAAAATTTAATGTGACTTATTTTTACTCGATAGAATAACATCTAAGTGTATTATATTTTTAGGAAAACTTTTTCTTGGTTATTTATATTTTAGTTCAATTAATATTTCGAGAAGTTAATTATTTTACTGATTAATCAGGTCTCACCTGTTTTTTTAAAGAAGCTTTCTCTGCTTGATTTATTTTAGTTCAATATCTTTAAGTGTATGTTATTATATTTTAATAAATTCGTGAAAGTTATTTTTATTTACTTCAGTAAATTATTCAAGTAATTATTTAAATTGAAATAGAGCATAATATTAATTGTAAACTACTTTAGCTAAAGAGAAGTTTGATCAAAAGTACTAAGTAAGAGGGTTGATAAAGAAAGAAGGTTCCCATCAATTTTACAAATAGATAACATTGTTCATTCTCATAGCAATGTACATCGTTGGAAAGAATACACTTTGCTCTATTTTTCGACAAAATCGCCATCTTTTTCTACGCATTTTTGTAGACGGTGCTCCAATTTCTGTATCCCAATGTCGTAGAACTCCGCCGCCAACCTGTTGAGGAAGCGTTTCACCTTGTCTTTGACTTCATCGTCGCTCCGGAAGCGTTGGCCACTCAAGTGTTCCTTTAACTTCGGGAACAATTGATAACCGCTAGGCGCGAGGTCCGGACTGTACGGTGGGTGGGGCATGACAGTCCATTGTTTGGACTTTTGTTCCGTTTCGGGAGTGAAATGAAACACACACGTTTCGTCTCCCGTAACAATAGAGTCCAACAATCCTTCCTTATCTTCTTGACACTTTGGAGAAACTGGCGAGCACAGGCAAGGCGTTTCTCCTAGTGTTCTGCTATCAAAATACGCAGTACCCATCGAGAGCAACACTTGAAACCCCATTTTTTCTATCCACTGTACCGTAAGAACTCCCAGTAATCCGAGCAAGAATTTCCCGGACGGTGATCCTCCTGTTTTGAAGCACTTCGAGTTGGACGATCTCGACAATCGCCTCCAAAACTGACGGTCTTCCACTCCGTTCTTTATCGTGGACGTCCTTCCGACCGGCACTAAACTCCCCATACACTTGTCGCCATACACCTCTGTCAACTGACGATGAATATCCACGGGTGGAGTCCCTTTCGCGTGCAAAAAGCGAATTACGGAACGAATCTCGCACTTGGCGGGAACAACAATGGGCACCACCATCTTGGACGGCTGCTGAGCCAAGACTGAGCGGCGCAGCGAAGCGCGGCCGGGCGGAATCGAGAGTGGGGGAACAGCCGTACACAGTGGTGTTGCCGGATTTCGCCTCGCACCTTATCCGTGCGGCTGGAGCGCTTCGGGAACCTTATTTCTGGATCAACCCTTGTATTTTTACTTTAATATTTTACTAAAAATTATAAAAAGATAGTCATTGAAACTAATATTATTTTCAGGTTTTCTAATTTATGAATGTTTTACTTATACAAAGTTTCATCAGCAGATATTATTACTAAGCAAAGTATAATAGTAAGTACATACATTTTTGGTTAGGTGATTTAAGAAATCTTATTATAACTTATATTTCCTTTTAGCTAAGGAATATTTTAAGTAGGTGAAATATTTACATTAAACAATAGCTTACGAATGTTTTTTAAATACAAATATTAATTTTTAGTTAGAAAATTTGTAAATCTTAAATATTTTAGCAAAACAGAAGCTTGATAGGAAGTATAAGATACTTTACTTATGTTTTTTTTAAATCTTAGTATAAATTATTTTTCCTTTAATGTTATTTGAGTCACTTACTTTATAAGTATTAAGTTTAAAAAATCTTTAGTTAGCGAAACTTTAACAGTAAGTTCAAAGTATTTTTGTTAATATTTTATGCAAGTTCTAATACAAATTATTTTCAGTTTTAAATAAGTACTTCAGTGAAAGAAATTTCATTGAAAGCCAATCAAATTTCTATGAATTGATTTATCTTATAGATAAGTTTATGGAAATAATTTAATTACTTCAAAGGATGAAGTATTTAACTTGACAATGTTATCCATCTTGAATATTTTTACTTCAAGAACACTTAATTTATCCTTCAACAAAATTTTAATTATAACAAATAAATTTACTAAATAATGTTTTTAAATTTTTTGTTTTTTTTTCCAGTAAACTTTAATTATGAAAGTATTTTTACTTTCCCACAATTGTATCTGATTTAATTTTTAATGCATTAATGTTTCTGTACTTTATTCGCTTTTACTTTAAGCAAATTTTAATTTTCACTTGAAGATTATTTTATCTATCTTATTTACTTTAAGCAAAGAGAACGATGTTTTTCAGTTAAAGAACTAATGTCCATTTTCTAAAATAGAAAAATCAATATGTTTATTGGCTTAAAGTACTATTTAAATATTCTTCGAAAGAAAAGTAATTCTTGTTTTTTTTGTTAAGGCAATATCTTATTTATTTTTGTTGCTTTGTAAATAAATATCGAAAGCTATACAATAATAACAAATTATTTAATACTCACGAAAAAATAACACTTTAGTCTAAGTACTAAAACATAATTTTGAATTTTATTTTTGAACACATCTTTGACAAGTTTCAGATATTGCAACTTTCTCTAATATTGAAGTTGGTAACACTTTTCACATGATGCTAGCATTCAGTTCAATAGTTATGTGGTAAGTGCAAAACTTTACATTGACATCAGAATGGAATGAAGTAAAGGATAAAAACTTTATCATTTACATCTTTACGTTCTTTAGTTGAGTCAGCTTTTGAATTCGTTACAGTTTTTAAGTATCTTTACAAGAGAAGACAGCATTAACTAATGAGATTTATTCAATTTTTCTGTAAAAATGTATTATGCATTTTGTGTTATAACCATTTAAAATATCACATAATAATCCATTAAAATTTTCGCTTAATCAATGACAATGTTTTGATAGCCAAGTATTAATTCTAGCATTTCACATGGAACTTTTCTTTCAATGAGACAATAGAGTAGTATCACTTATTTTTTTATTTTTTTCACAATTAAGTACACAAAAATCTTTTAACATCGTAAAATCCATAGAATATAATTTTGAAATCTTGCAAGTAGATAATATACTGTCGTAAACAACCATTTTTGGAAAACAAAATGTTTCTTAAGTTAAAAAGTTGTGAATGACTTTTTAAGTTGTAGAATAATTTATTTTATTTTATCATCTTCCTTATTATCAAGTGTTTGATTCTCAATGCACTTATGACATCGTATAATAAAAGCTTGTTTTACTACAAATTCATTGGTTTATTTCTCTATTAAAAGTAAATGTCATCCATGAATATAAATTATGGTACTGTTAGACATTCTCATGCTTCATCTGCAGCAAACTAAAATTCAAACAATTCTCTGATATATGAAATTTATTAAGTAATCAGTTTATCCTTGTACATCGTACAACTAATGAAAATCAAATCATCAGATAGCGCGGGAAAATTTTCTCTTCATAAACATTCTTCATAGTTTATAGTTCTACATGACAGAGCAAAACATTAGCTTTGATTAAAGGTGTTGAAATTGAGTTGGTTTAATTTATTAATATATTCCTTCTAGTTAATTATTATACAATCCTTACAGCATCAGTGTATTACAAAGTATATGTACTCTAGGAGAACTAGAGTTTCATCAAGTTAACTCCTTTGAAATTTTCGTTTACTTCACACATTCAGATAGAATGTTGATTGTGGCCTGGATATAATTTTCAACCCTGGCTTCCTATACATTCAATCTCTTATTGCTTTAAGCTCAATGGATCAGGCTACTATCCATTGTGATACGAACTGTGTTCTTTCTCATGAGGGTAATCAGATATGTGAGCAAGCGTACGATCATTATGAGGGTTGGGGTCTTCTTTTCAGTTCTAATACTGTGAATACCGTTTTAAATGAAGTTGATCAAGTCAAACAGGATATTATTTTACAACTGGGAACAGGGCTTGATTACTTTGAAATCATAGGTGTACGCGTGTGCGGATTTGGTAAATTTCCAGTTAAAGGAAAGGAAATCTCCATAGGTGCATAAGCTGATGCCTCCAGACTTAAAACAATTGAATATGTAAAGTAAATTATTTCACTTTGAATTACAACATTGTTTAGATCCACATTCCGGAGTCGGATTTAGTTTTGAAAGCAGTATCCTATCAGAGGTAGCTTTAACTAGTTATCATGAACTAAAATGCTTTACTTTTCAAGTTACAGGGGACATTTGTACAATTACTCCTGAAAATGATTAAGCGTTTTGCTTTTAACGTCTAACGAAGATACACTTTCAAGTTTATATCAGGGAAAAGTAAGCAGAAATAATATGCTTGTCAAGTTCAATTTTCATAGAAAAGAATCAGATTGTTTGTTTTAGATTGTTCACTATTTGGTTATAAAATTATAAATGAAGACAACAAAAGGCAGTAGAAGGCAGCTTTACTTAATTCATGACTATACTTTTAACAAGTTTAAAATTTGAGTTTATACACAATATTAATTATTTCTCATTTTTAGTGTCACGCAATCACTTTTATTAAGTTTTCATATTCACTAACTATCTGGTTCTGCATTAATGTCTTTTTCAATTAACTTTCTCATTAATTCGTCCACTCTCAGTAAATGTAGATTGCAAAGAAGGTATCTAAATTTCAACACCATTAAAATCTATGTTTCGAAAGATAGTCATGATAAATATGAAAGAGGTTCACAGCATCCATTATCAATATATACGTACGTCTCCTCAAAGATCTTTGTTGAT
>JAGDQP010015198.1:17253-43332 GCA_022664845.1 Lepisma saccharinum | reverse complement strand
AATTACTGAACTTATACCTGTTGCACAACAAAATATAAATAACTATCTACCAACACCATCAGAAACTTCATTTGAGAAACATTATTTGCTTCGCCTAAGGCGCTGCCTGAGACTTAAGGAACAAAAGATGATGATGATGAAAAAGAAATTCAATTAGGTCCATTAGCAAGTCGAGTACTAATAGATCTGATAAAGATGAAGTGTTTGGTTTATATTCTGATGATAAAGATGAAGTAGTGCCGTGGAAGATTGGAAGTTATAATGTTTTCTTTGATAATGATGATTTAATTATATATAGTGAGAGTAAGATTGCACATGATTAATTTTCTCCACTCTATGAAAAATTGAAAGTAACAGAAGGCTTATGGGAGTGAATAACTCGTAGGCAATAACGATGAAAATTATGAAACTTATAACAATATTTTAAAAATGACAAATGCAATATATCAATACTATGATCCATCACAGAATAGATGAAATCAAGCTCCAGTGATAAGTATAAAACATTAATTAAACCTATTGGGCTTGAACTTAAAACTAAATGTGAGGGTTTGAAAGAAATTAAGCAAGGAAAGGGAATAAAGCGATATACAAACATGCCACAACAATTTATTTGGATGGATGATGTTAGAAAGTTAGTAGATATATTATTAGTTATAGCAAGTGAAGAAGCAGCAGGGAATAAGAAGTTTTGAAATGAGAAAGTGGGTATAATGGATATAACTTCGTCTCGTTTATCTAATTTTATTGTTTCAAACCCAAAGGGATTAGGTTACCTCATAAAAATCATTCATATACTTCCACCAACATTTTGGCAAGCTATTGTAGGTGAGGGCTTAGTGAACAATATTAATAAATTGCCCTTTGAACTACACATCCCCGTCTATGAGTTCTGTGGCCCTGGTACATGTTTAGATGAAAGATTAGCGAGAGGTGATCGAGGTATAAATAGATTAGTTCAAGCATGTCGAGAGCATGATATTGCTTATAAAAACTTTAAAGACCTATCCGATAGACATAGAGCTGATCAAGACTTAGAATTTAAAGCGTTTGATAGAGTTGTTAACAAGGATGCAGGTTCAGGTGAAAGTTAGCATCATTGGGAGTAGCAATGAGGATGAATACAAAACGAAAAACCTAATGGAGGTTATAATTCTTGCTTTGGTTTTAACACACTACGGAGTTGCATTCGTTTTTTCATATATAATATAGGTTTTGTTTATAATGAAAGCCAAAGAAATCCCATGAATTGAAATGATTAAACATTAATGACATTTTGAATAAAACACGACTTGCAAAGAAGCAATGATGTTTGAAGAACGGTCAAAATATGGGTCTAAGGTTAAGTCTAGCGCAGCTAAAAAAACTTCGTAATCAACCAAAAACAGGGAGGTATATATTTACAATTCCTGCGATTCTTGTTGCATTGGGAGCTGTTGGTAGTCTTGCAGGTGGTTCAGCAGCTATAGCGAAGGCAGTAATAGATGAAAAGAAAAATAAACAAGAGCTAGAAGAACAAAAATGACACAATGAAGTTATGGAATCATCAATTCTAGCTAGAAGTAAAGGTCTTAAAAGAAAACAGAGAAAAAAGATGCCACTAGTAAAAATAACGTTCACCAGTTATGATATCGAACGTATAGCTAAAAATTTAAATATAAAACACTTTAGAGGTGTATACATGTCGGATAGTCTTCCATCTACACCATCCTTCAGACAAGAATGTGCTATTGTTAACTTAGATAAATCAATTAATACTGGAACGCATTGGATGTGTTATTGGTATGATAATAATAAGGCATACGTATTCGATTCATTTGGTGGAGTGCCTCCCAAGTCTTTGATTGATTATGTGAGACTTAGTAATACAATAATTGAATATAATAGTGATTGAATACAACATTATGATTATGTGATTTGTGGTCATTTATGTATTAAACTATTAAAGTTCTTATCTGATGGATATAATTTTCGCCACGCTATTGAAAGATTGAAAGATGTTTGAGAGTATTAAACAATTTATTATTTAAAATGATTGTATTGCATCTATCAGGGACTACACTAAAACTTCGATTAAATCTTCATAATTTGATTGATAATCAAAATTATAATTTAAAGATAGCGCTGATTGGTTTCTATAGCATGTATCTAATACCAATATAACTAAAAATAATTATACCAGGTATATAAGCTTAAATCCGGTGTTTTGTAGTCAGCAAAACACATGGTGTGTTCATAGAAAGCACAAAGCAAGTTATTCAAAGTACCCCTCGCTAGCTATACATTTTGCCCACCTCTCGGGCAATTTGTGGATACCACGCTCTCTTTCGAGGCAAACCACTAATCAAACCATTTTCGGACGTCTGCATACGAATCGAAGTGCTACTCAGCGAGGGCGTGGTCCATCGACGCAAACAGATGGTAGTCTGTAGGGGCAAGGTCTAATGAATAAGCGGGATGGGGTAGCACCTCCCACTGAAGTGCCTCCAAGTAGTTTTGGACCACTTTTGACGTGTGCGATGGGGCGTTGTCGTGGAGGAATATCAGCTTGTCATGTCTTTGTTGATACTCTGGCCTTTTTACGCAGAGCACGGTGCACGTTGATCACTTGTCAATGGTAGCGGTAGGCATTGACAGTTTGACCTGCTTGCAACAGCTGAAAGTAGACGATACCCTGTTGATCCCACCAAACACACAGCATCGTCTTCCGTCCGAAGCGATTTGGTCTCGAGGAAGATGTTGAAGGTTGGCCGGAATCAACCCACGATTTCTGGCGCTTCGGATTCGCGAAATATATCCACTTTTCATCGCACTTCAAAATCCGATGCAGAAACGACTTTCTTCTTTGTCTAGCGAGCAATATTTCGCATGTATGTTTGCGTCTCTCCAGCTGCTGATCGGTCAATTCATGCGGCACCAATTTTCCGATCTTCTGAACCATTCCCATGGCACCTAGGCGCATGGAAATGGCTGCTTGAGTAACGCCCAATTGCTCAGCAAGCATTTGTTGCGATTGGGTATCGTCTTCGTCCAACAGCGCCTGCAATTGATGGTCCTCAAACTTCCTGGGCCGATTTTCACGCTTCTTGTCACTCAGGTCAAAATTGCCGTCTTTGAACCTACGAAACCAATCTCGGCACGTTGTTTCCGATAAAGCACTGTCACCATAGGCCTCCACAAGCATTCGATGCGCGTCGGCAGCCGATTTCTTCAAATGGAAGCAGAAAAGCAGAGCTTCCCGCATATGCTCTTTTTCTGCCACAAAATTAGCCATGCTTACCAACGGAACACTGTGTGTTGTTGTCTGCACATGCTGATTGTGTGCACTGATTCGTGTTGCCAGAGGTCCAACTCATCCACACAATAGGGCTGGCGTGCCCATGATAGCTTCATAAGCTCACGAACGCCATCTATGGGCAAACAGCGGATTTAAGCTTATTCACCTGGTACATATTTCTATAAAGGAGAAAAACATAATATTCCACCGGGTCAGTATAATGCATCAACATTAGAAACAACACTACCAAAAGAAATACTTCTTAATAAAAATCATGTAACGGATCGCATGGAAGTTTCATCATTTGCACAAAGCTTTAATGTTGGAACCATTGGTAATTTGTTAGGTTTCAAAAATAATACCGATCTCAAATCAGAAGAGACTCATATGGGACAGTTTCTTCCCAAGTTCTTAAGTATTGAAAAATTTAATATACACTATAACCAGCAAAATGTATGATTAAAGCAGATAGCGAATATAAACGTAAAGAATCAAATATTATAGCTGCATTTAAACCATTAACAGAGTTCTTAGAATCAATTGCTTATGAACATCAATATCCATTATTATTTCCTATTCAACAGAGTCCTATACGCTCTATAGAGATAAGTGTTACTAATAAATGGCATGAAGCAGTCAGTTTTGGTGGTGCAATAAATAGAACGATTCTTATGATCAAAGATGATTCTTAAAAAATAAATATAATATAGTCTAATATGAATTAATGATGGAGTTTATTGAAAGCTATTAATATCGATCGTCCCCACTGAACCGTCGTACATTCAACAATTTAAATGAACAAAATGAGGATATTGAACTAGATATAGACATCGGTGATTACTTTGTACACCCGCATTACTCTGATCTATATATAAAATATGAAGTTATTGGCAGGGATGCTGGAGGAAACTTAACAGCGGGATCAAATATTAAGTTAATACATAATTTTGTTCCATATTAATTTTCTCAAGTAGAAATAAGAAAGCATGGCACTGTTATTAATAGAATCGATTATCCAGGTATCACATCAACTGCTATTGCTACATGTCGATACTCAAAGCCTGAACTTGAATATTATAAGTCAGGTGCATTAATAAGTGATGAAAAGCTTCCACGGAAAGAAAACATTGCTATTCCTGTTGCACCTACTGTTCGGTTTCTTTAGTGTCTATAAAGAATTTATGTGGAAGGGTGGTTTGCGAACAACATTTAAAAGAAATGCAAATAATAATGTTCTATTTTATCGGTGGAAAAGAAAGAAAGCCGATGGTACTTTAGATGATAGAACACTACCTCATGCAGGTAAACTTTTGATCACCTTAATGAAACTCAGAATGCCAATTGTTGAATATGAAAAGAGTTATGCGTTGAAACTAAAAGCTGATATACTTCGGAAGCCCCAAATGCCAGTTCAATTACATACAAACCAAAGCATTCAACGGCATGTATCTGGTTCTTATTTCGTGTTTGGTGCAACAACACAGTTCAATTCATTACAGTTTCATATGCCAGATTTTGTAATTGTTCTCTTTCAAGCTAGTCGTTATAATGATACACAACAAAAGGATGCTAGTAAGTTTGACCAGTGCAAAGTTAAAAATATTTATTTAAAGAATGGTCGTAATGAAATATTCCCCCGTGAGAACTTAAATCTAGATATCACAAAGTCTGATTATCTGAAATTATATGATAGCTATACAGCATTTAAGCGTGTGACTCAAAAGAATACTGATATGTTCTATTCACCAACAGAATTTATCGAGAATTGCCCCATGTTTGTTACTAACACTAGTAAACGAAAGCAAGTACTAGTAAATGAAAGAACAAATATTAAAATTATAGTGGACTTTGAAGAAACAGAGCCTGCAAATACTTTTTGTACTGCGATACTAATAGCTCAAACCTCATATATTTATGATGTTAAGTATGAAAGAATATTAGAGCAGTTTTAATAAAAGTATTAAACAATTATTTCCAATATAACCATAATCTAAATCAAGTGTGCTTTTTTAATTAAAAAATATATAAACAAACGGCTATGGGCTATAATGTAAGGTAACAGTATTTACATCGTCCAAAATTTTAAGTGTTTCTTAGCGCAATGCAGCATAGCAATAATTTATAGTTGATTACATATACTTATGAAGTTAAATGTACATTAAAATGATAAAGTCGAAGCGCCGCTGAGCTATAATGTAAGGTATTAATTCAATATTACCCGCAGTATCTGTAAAAATTATTAAAAAAACAGTTTAGTGAAGGACCCCTCGTTGCACCCACGAAATAGAGAGAAGGATACAAAACAGTGCAGGGTGTCTTCGTGAATGCATTGAGGAAGAACCAAGGCAGTTTGATACAAAATGTCACAGAAAAATTCCCAAAACCAAGGAATGGAGGGGGCTTAGAGTGGTCCCATGTAATCATATGGGTTCCGTGCAAAAATTACTCGCAAACAAAAAGTAAATGTCTATAACTTAGGAACTATTGTGAGTAACAAAATTTTAAAAGCAGATTCTATAGCACGGGCACCGGGAGTTCCTAAAACAATGTTTGGTGGTCCTCCTACAAAATTGGGGTTTAATTGATCTTTTTTTAAATTTTACCCAGGTCCACCGGTGATTATTTTTGTTTGTCGGTAAAGACTTTCTATTTTAATATGAACCAGTCTTATATGACAAAGCTCTAGCATTAGACTCAGATTTAGACACGTGAGGTGAGACAAGTCAATTATGATATGTCAAGTATTCGATGTATACCTCCTATGATCTTATATTCTCCTGGTACAGATAATTCACTTAAACTCTCCTAGCACTGTTGATGAAATTTGGTACCCCCGCCCGATTAATTAGCGAAGTAGCTTTCTTCTCAAAATTAAGGGACAAACTGGGCCACTTCACCTAAGCAAGCACGCTTATGAGTGATTCACTATAATGTTAAACCAGTAAAAGCGGCTCTTGGCTATACGGTATTCACCTTGTGTGCAGTGTAATGCGTGAAAAAGAAGAAATCATATAGAATAATTTTTAATCACTAATTTAAATCATTGTTGCCAAATCTAAAAAATAAAAATAATAAAACAATGAATTAAAAAAAATATTCTATTATATTTCGCTTCGTGTTTTAATACTAAAGTTATATAGTTCTATATAGCTCAAAACTCTATATATGATAAAGTGTGATTCTTTAATAACTATAAATACTTAAGTAATAAAATTATTTAGTTGGCAACACTGCAAGGGACCTTTGACGACTTTTACGCCCCTGAAATTTCGTAAATGGTATTTGAGAGTGTTGACGGTGGCCGTGAACCGTTAAAAGTACCTACTATTTATGAAAACTGAATTTCAACATATTTGAAAACTACTTTAGTTAGTATTTGTATTCAAATATTCGAAAATCTGGACCTAGGTATTTGTTTAGTATGCAAGCTCGACAACTGAACAATAAAGTAAAGTGCAGCTGATTCTGTTCGTAGATGTAGATTTGGTGGCTTCGAAAATGAAGCATGTAAGGACTAATTGGTTCTCAGTAAACTAATTGGTTCTTGATATCTCTCTCAGTAAACGTCTTCTCTAAGAAGACGAGTTATCATTCAAAACAACCTTACGTCTCGCACTCCAATTTGAGACTGTGGAGTCCCAAAGTAGGATGGCTTAAGAACATCAAACGTAAATGAAATCCAAAGGAGTGAGGATCATGTAAGTTCGTCAACAAGGAGGTCAGCTTTAGCATCAAACAATTCTAAACCTAAGAGAATCCAACGTAGTTTATACGGATATAAACACTAAGTGTAAACTTTAAGTGCCTTAGGTAAACTTTACACATCTTGTAAAAAACAAAATCCAGAATCAATGTTTTACCAAGAAAAGAAATTACAATCCAGCAAAAATTTAGAGACCAAAGATGATTCCAGCAGAGGATTAACTACAGATGAAAATACCGAAGCAGGAATTTCTATAAATGATATTTGAGTTGCCAACATTTTAGACTATAGTAAAAATAAAGCTAGTGATAAACTAGTGTTGGCTTTAGTGTGTATGCAAGGAAGACAGGTTGTTGTCCTATTAGATTCTGAGGCAGCGTACAACATTTTAGATAATAATACCGCAAACTTCTTAGGCTTAAAAGGTCTTAAACTACCTAGAAATTCATTGCTACGTTCATTGACTGGTGGACGATTACCCATAACGTTAAAAATATTAGAAGTAGTTACATGTACTGTGGACAGTGTGGTAAAACATCTCACATTTTATATTTGCAAGTATATATATATACATTGCAATTTGTAATTTTGGGTAGAAATGGTATATTTATATTTTTCCCATTGGAAGGAGAGCATTTTATCAGCTCACATTAATTGCAAAGTAAATGAACAATCTAGGTCTGTCAACATCACAGACAATTCTAATGATAGCCTGACTTCAGTAGATCATGGAAATGAATTCATAGAGAATAATATAAAGTTGTTACAACAAGAACTAGTTGCAACTAAAATCAGTTAAAAACACTACATTCAGATCTTCAAAACAACATGCAGTTAATAAAAGAAGATATTCATAAATTGAATGCTATATCAATGGATAAATCTTTCAATGCAACCATGATTCTAATACTGTACAAGTACCAGATCAGTCATTTATGAAAGTTTCAGTTTCTTCAAATGGAATGTCAATTAATTCTGAAACAGATAATAAAATTACTTCAGAAAAGCAAGAAAGAGAAGAAAAGTTAATAAAAATGAACGAAACTTTAGATGATGGGAAAATACAAGAAGAAAAATCAGTTTTTTGATAAATGATCTTTTAAATGATTTGGAAACTATTGAGTTAGCACTAAATGATGATGAATCATATATTTTGATGAATGGAATCAGATATAGTTTTGACACAGTCAATGATATGTTACGCAAATATTACGGTGAACCCTTATCACGCATGCGTAAATACAACCATTGTATTTTAGGAAGTTTTTGCAAACATTGTGGAGAATAGAAATGCATATATATCGAAGATGCAATTGTGAATTATATTAAAACTTGTCTTGCTTGTGAAGTTTACAAAAAAGAAAAACGTTATGTGTGTTAATTGATTTTGTGTCATAGCCTATTGAATCATAATTTTATTTTAGAGCAATTTTAAACATCTTTTGTTAATAGTGATATCACGTTAATTGGAAAATGTGAAATGGACAAAAATATTTTTTATCACGATTACGAAACTGTAACACTTTAACAGATGCATACAAGTAAGTAATGATCTTTAATTACGTCTAACACAATCTGAGTCTTTTTCAGGAAGAAGAAGTGAAGTTGTTACATTGAAAAATGACTAAATATTTTATAACAATCAAGGCAACATTGGTTCAAAGATTTTAAATAAAAAATATGGCAAAAAGCATATGAACCTGATTTTAATTGACACTGTTCAACTACGGATAGTGCTGAAACAACATGTTGGTTTTATAAGTTATATTGAATTAGTGTTTTGAAAGTTCATATTTGCTAAAATATTATGCTTAAATGATTTCTTGTTTGTGTAAAAGATTGTAAAAAGTATTGGAGTCATCTGGATTAAAGAATAATGGATGCTACTAAATACTTAATTCAAATAAGGAATATCTTGTGATAGCTATTAGCTATTCTCTGAAAGCTTTTAGCATTTTCCTTGCAATGGTATGCTGATTTATGAAAACTGAATTTCAATATTTTTGAAATCTACTATTGTTAATATTTTTATTCAAATATTCGAAAATCTGGACCTAGGTATTTGTTTAGTATGCAACCTCGACAACTGAACAAGAAAGTAAAGTGCAGCTGATTCTGTTCTTTGATATGATTTATGAATAAGTATTGTAGAATCCAGATTAAAGACTGTATATATCATCTAACCTTCTACCTCAATAATTATTCATCTAGTAGAGTTACTAATTATAATATTTATCACGGGTCACCTATGTTCGGGTGTTCAACCAAAGTGACCCCGTTTCAGCTCTGCTCACGAATATATTTCCTAACATACACAGCGAGTATAGATCATTGTATTGAAGATCTGACTGTGTAATTTGTTGCCCACTATCCACTTTGTTTAAAAAAGGATTTCTCGTAGAAATCGTGCGTTAGTTTTGCATGGTATTCATGATTGTTATGAGGTAATAGGAAGCCAAAATGCAAGTCATACTGTTACATATTTATTTAGTTCTAACACTAGCAAAATTTTACAAATTTGAATCAGAGCTTTGGCAATTTAAATAAACTTCGTAATTGAGAAGGTCTGAATTATGTATGAAAACTAGCAAGAAAAAAGAAGTGATATCATGGAAAGTTTACCTTTCTATATATTTTCTGAGAGGGTTTAGTGAGTGAAGCCGTCCAGTATCAAAACTAGCTCCGCATTTTCAAGTTCTATAGAATAGGGAAAAAATGGATAAACATCAGCTAATCATAGCGGTGTTAAGAACTAGCCGGAATTGAAGAAATTTTAGCGTAGTTCTCATTTGCGAGGGTTTTAAGCACGTGGCTATCGTACTTTTGATGCTCATGTGCATGGCTTCGAATCCCAGATCTACCAAGTTTTTTACTTTTTCTCAGCTACATCGGAGCGTTTCAATTTTCGTTTTCTACCAGTTGCAAATACATTCAAAATAACACAAAGTGTGGTGATATTAATGAGCTAATGCAAATGTTTTTTTAATGCAGAGACGATGCAGAAAGACCAACGTTACAACTGAACATTATAAGTATTAATTGTTACGACCGATTGAAACAAACAGCTGAGTTTCTAAGAACGTTACCTACATTACAGTTACAGTTTCGAGTAAAGCGTGTTCCGAACCACACCGTTCAACAGTCCCCCACAGTCTCGAATCCAGGTCCACGTGCACCGAGATGTAAATATGTATGGCACTACACACAAGCCTATTTAATAAACTGTGTAGTATAGCCTAACTGCCTGACTCCCGACTTTTAAAAATACAGGGACTGTTCTTCATTCTGGAAACGAAAGAGAAAAAGGGAGTTGAGCCTAATCTCCAAAGAATCATTCGTGAGATTGATGTTATGTAAAATATATGTGCGTGGTGTTGTCTTTTTTCTATTCTTCATTATAAAATAAATTGCATTTTCTAATTAATGTTACTATAATTAGAGTTATTTTCAATGTAAACACCATTTGCGATTTATAGACAACAAATATTGAACGTTCTGACTTAGCTGGGGAAAAGGTAAAAAAACAATAAAAAAAAAGTTGTAGTGTGGGATTTGAAGCCATGAACATGAGTATCAAAAATACGATAACGACGTACTTAAACTCCCTCGGCAATGAGGGCTCCGGCGAGTTCTACTCCGCTATCTTTATACAAAGTTTTTTTTTTTTTCATTCCACAGAACTTGAAAATATAAGCTAATTTTGATACTGGATGACTTCACTCACTAAGCCCTTTCAAAAAATATAAAGAAAGAAACACTTTCAAAGGAATCACTCCGTGTGTTCTCCGAGTAAGTATTCATCTGTATAATGGATAAATTTCGCAGATAAATGGTATATTCGTAATGCTCTTGTCACTCTATACTACATTTTCGTAAACAAATTGGTTGCGCGTAACTGTAAAGTTTTATTTTGGTTTGAACGGTTTCTTTTAAAGTTAAGATTAAGCAAATTTTTCCACAGACAGTATCTGTTAATAATTTTTCATGACGTCACATCTTTTCTCTGTCCGCATTTACGATGTAATAAATTTTGCACTAGAAATAAACAATCCCGCCTGAAATACCCTCCTCTTGCTTCTAACGCACAACCGCCACTGATTTAAGGAATTCACTTGGAAGCTGTGTTGTGTAATCTTGAGAAACGTTCTGATACACGAGAGCTTCCCTGTTTCAATATTATCAATTCGCAAACAAGCATAATGCAATTTTTTTACTTATAGTTTGTTAAATTTAATCAACTGAAAACGAAAAGAAAATACCAGTATTGATTAATGATATGTAAATGAAAAAGCATTCAAAATTATAATGTGAAATGAATCATACACAGAAATGAAAATGTATGAGAAAACGTGACTTCAAGCCCGAATTCAAAGCTAAATAGCTTTTGTAAGTCGCTCGAGTCGAAGTGCTTCCTAAAACAGCACCATCTAGTAATTAACGAGAAACTTCTTCAAGATATGCGAGTGACCATGAGTAGCTGTGCTTTTCGGTCTTCTCTGACCAAAATTTGAGATGAATGTGTTTGCATGTTGTTCAACATTAGACTGGGTTACTACGTACGATTCGACGTTATGGTAGGTTTTCTTTTTCTCAATTTTATGTTTGGTAGTTTAGAAAATAAATAAATGCGTGATTTACCCTAAGGAAGAAGCCAGTAACACCAGTCTGACATATTTTTAGTCTTTACCTTGAAACAATATGAATAGCAGTATCAAGTTTAAATACAATAATTTACAAACTAATAATATACTTAATAATAATTATATACTGCAAATACAAGTAGAATGGTGAAGAACAAATGTGATTTTCTAAATGTGTTGCAGTATTCGCTTGCAAAAGTAAAAAAAAAAAAAAGGTCGTAGTATTTGTTGGAATCGAATTCACAATCCTTAATTTAGGATGCGAGCTCGTTAATCACTCTTTAAGCCGACCCTTATAGAGAAGTCTCTTATCACAATTTCCGGTAATTTTTACATATTGAGCTTGTTTTCCTTTTCGTTATCATTATCGAACAGAACTTACGTCATCTTCGTCTTATCTTACATTACTATGCCTGCCTTGTACGAGAAGTATTATGGAATTTACAAACAAAACAAACACAGGTATTGAAATAATCCTTGTACGAATGATTGAAAGTGTAATGTCACTCGCATAACGTTACTTACGCAGGACGAAAAAAATATAACATGTTTTTTCTAACCTAAACTATTTTCGTGAATTGTGTGAGGTGTCGGAAATGTGCATCAAGGGAAAATGTAATCTGAATGCTGTCAGGTGATAAGTCCTATTATCCCTATGATCCCTATGAAAGACCCTATGATAATTTGGTCATTGAGCAAATAATTCCAGTAATATGTGCATCTGCACTGTAAAAATTTTCATACTTGGAAAATTCGATTCCAGCGCCCATAGTAATTGGGATTTACATTATTGAAAACTAGTACGTTTGGCATTGTGCCACTAAGTACACCAGTTAAATAAATTTTGTTGCGAAAGAGAAGTAAATAAGTACTTGTAAGTAAGAAGTGTTTGTAAATATTTATTGTTAAGTTAAAGAATATGATTTACAGAGAGAAAAGATCGATTAATGTAGAAAGAAAAATAATGATATTCTTATGTAAAATTTTCTTTCAGGTCCGCTGTATTTTACAATTAATAATTATAAAAATTAGTCAATTTGTAGAATAAAAACTTAGTACGCACTAAATCAAAAGAGCGGAATTTACAGTCGTTTATAGAGCGGAATTTTCAATGGAAAACGAATAATTTCAAACAAAACACCCTTGCCTTAGATGGAAAATGTGTTCTTTCTAGATAATATTCCGCTCTTTTGGATATAATTTATTTTTCAAACTTAAAAGACCGATTTCTCATTGATTTTTCAAGCTAGAAATAACGATTTCTCATTCTTTTACAATGATTTGTTATTAGATTTCTCTTCTTCATTTTTTTTTTTTTTTTTAGTAGTTCATTTCTTCGATTTCTCATCTTTCCAAACTAATTTACAATGCATCATGGGTCATAGCTACTAGTCAACTTTGTTCTCCGCCACTTGTAATTGCAAAACACTGTGAAATTTGTAGCTTTGCGTTTAGTTAAAAGTGACAACGAAAATTTTGAAACTTTTCTGTTAGAAAAATATTCCATACATAAGACATCAGAGGTAAGAAGTGTGCAATAAATCTTTGAACGTTGTTCTCAAGTACCTCACGAGACGAAAGATACAATTTCGAAGGAGTAGTATTCCTGTTGAATTTAAGGCTGAAGGGTTAAGGCGTTGGATAATTGGTAAGAAAGTACTGAGTTGAAATCTTCCCAGTTTTATTTTATTTATTTATTTCACTCAAAAGTACATTACTTTTCTTTCTTACTACTTAATAAATGCATCGGGACGGGCGTAAACCATAATGCTGTTACCGCTCATAAAATTAATTTTATCTTTTCTTATGAATAAATGCTCCTTTTTCAACTTTTTTCCATTTTGAACATTTTATTACATCATTTTCGTTTTCGAAAACGATAAATTTATTTAAATAGATGGTATTTACCTAAAAAGTATGTTTACATTCCCATTGAAATGCACTACCATAAATCCCATATTTTTCGAGCGACTCATCTTTTCTCAGATGAAAATTCATACTAAAAGAGTGATCTCTCTTTCCGCTCAAATCGAGCGGAATTTCGCTCTTTTCAGTTAATGTGTAGAATATCATCTCAATTACTGGTAACGTTTCAACGTTATTTTAATGTACAGAAAAATACATATTATAAGGAAGAAAGCGCGAAACGGGACTATAGACTAATATCAAGAAAATTTTGTACATGTTATTCATTGCTGTACGTATGTTCACGACAGCAGAAAAAATCATAGGGTATTATCATTATTAACAAAGAAATTCTTGCATTTGCTACTTTGATCGGAATTATTATATATGCATTAATTTACGTATATTTTATTAAGGAAGAGGTTCTTTAACTGTAATTACCAAGAAGTTAATTCTTTTAGATGTGCTTAATTCATCAAATTTGAGATCAAAATGAGAATTATTCAGGTAAATTTTGCTTCAGAAATTATACGACATATTCACATCTCTCACAATTTTAAATGTTTGCCTTGTTATCATAAAACGAGAAAAAGTATTAAAATTTCAAGATTTATTTTCAATAATCTTTAGTGTTGTCCAATATAGTGATTTTTGTAGTGTACATTTATCAATAAAAAGCAGATATATAACTAAAGGTGTGTATAAATTATATCACATATTTATTACTGTAAACGAAGTATAAAACTTTATAATGTAATTTGAAATCATATTTTTAGCACTGTCTAATTGTGAATTCAAGATTTCACTTCTCAGTTCATTTTACTAGGTACGTTAAACAATAATCAAACCTCATAAGTAAGGGAAAGAAAATAAACTCTTAGGGAACAGTATTTTTTTTTGTTTTGTACAAATATATTTGAAATACTTAAATGTTATCAAGGTACTTGATGTGCAAGATAAAAATTACATGAACGTTTCTGATAGTCTTTACTTAAAAAAAAAATAAATATATATATATATATATATATATATATATATACTTAAATATCTATCTATCTATCTATATATATAAACTTAAAAATGGTAAGTCCTAAAACTGTTTTATTTAAATAGCTAGGCTTAATGATACTCCATGAAACTCAATTAACGAGGATGAGTAACATAGGATAAGCTATTTAATATTGCTATACATAACGAAGAAAATGGTAATACTTAAGGAAACCGACTTGAAAAGAAAATTCAGCATCTGTTATTTAAAATCTTTTGTTTAACCACTGTAGGGACAAGCAGGTACTTCGAGTTTTATCTGAAAGTAAATATGAGTGCGCTTCCGTACAAAGATGTGATATAAGCGTGCTGAGATAGCACACGTGAGCTGCGTTTTCTCCCTACTAGCTCCCTTCTATCTTGCAAAAGGGAAATAAAAAATATAAATAGGAGGATTCTTTTCAAGCTATGATCGGGAGGTTTGAAGTCCAGACCACGTTGATCGGTGCTGCATAAGAAATTGTGTCAACAAAATTAGGGAATATCGGCGGTGGCCAAAGCACCGAAGGGTCGTTATCTCCAGCTTTCAGAACGAAGCGGGAGAACAGGTACGACCAACCACGCAGGATAAAGGCACATTATGTGTTCAAATCTTTCTGCACGGGCGCTGTCTACTTACGAGCTCAGGGAGTAATTGGCAATTCCATCGGTTTCCTTCGAGAAACAAATCGAAGGAGTAAACCAATGTTATTTCTGTCTTAATATTTCAATATTGATATTCTAATATTGTAAGTTCTAACATTGATGTAACACAATTAATATTACTTAAACGTAAGTTTGATGAAATAATTTTCTTTTAACAAAAGTTATCAAATCACTAAATTTTATGGAATTTCAAAGTTTCTTTATTGTATTGGTATAAACTATGTACACTAAACAGAGCTCGAAATGGAAATTTTCACGAAACGGAACGCTTGGCTTTCGTTAATGTGGTGTTGTTTTTTTGTGTATGATGAGGGGTCATTCCGTATTACGTTAGCACCGAGGGTGTTCAAGGTTTGTTTATTTTTCCTGATTTTCCATGTGTTAGAGATAGGACATGTGGTCAATTTCGCTTAAAATGGGGTGGGGATCTAAAACGAGTAAAAATGGACTGAAGAATTGAATGACCTTTATTACAGCAACGAGACTAACAAGTGATGAAATAATGCGCTATATTACGATTAATAATAGTTAAAATATTTACGTGACCATCAAATGACAAAAGAAATTATAAGGTAACCAAAAAAGCTTTTGCCGTTTTTGACGTCCCATTAATAATGCGCTCACAGAGAGGAAACGAAATGATGCACATGCCTGCCAAGCGATCGGAACTTAGTCTGATCACCGACCTTCGGTAATACAGGCATGGTGCTCACACACAGCAGTCATAGCTCGTCCAGTGTAAAAGAGAAATGGAGGTATCGAAGCAGCTTGTTCGCGTGTGTTTGTTGTATGACTTTAAAGTCAGCCTGTTAGCTGCCGCATCAAGTCGACGCATATGCCAGACATTTGGTGAGAATGCCGTGAACGAACGCACCGCCAGGCATTGGTTCCAGAAATTCCGTTCGGGAGATGTGAGCCTTGCTGATGAACCTCGCAGTGGACAATCACATGTGTTGGATGACGAGGCCTTGAAAGCAGCCATCAAAGAGAACAGTGGTCTAACGTGTGATGAACTTGCAGATAGGTTCTATGTTTCTGCTAAAACAGTGAGACGGCACCTGCCTGGGATAGGGAAGTCATACAGGTTAAGCAAGTGGGTACCCCACACATTGTCGGCAGCCAACAAGAAACGAGTGACAGCCTGTTTGTCCTTGCTCACTCGGCACCTGAACACACCCATATTTGATCGCTTGCACACTGGTGACGAAAAGTAGGTCCTCTATGACACTCCCAAGCGTACCAGACATTGGTTATCGCCACTTGACCCTGTTCCTCACACCTCACCCATGAAAAGTTATGATCTCTGTATGGTGGACTTATCGCCAAGTTGTGCATTACGAGCTCCTTGCACCTGCTGAGACCATCACTGCTTACATCTACTCACAGTAGTTGCAAAGGTTTCACCATGTATTGCGGCAGAAGGAGCCGGCATTGGTGAATCGCAAGGGTGTGCTGTTCCTCCACGACAATTTCAAGCCACATGTGGCAAAGAGGACCCGGGAGACTCTTCAGCAGCTTTGCTGGGAGACACTGTGTCATGCACCATATTCACCAGACCTTGCACCAACAGATTACCACTTGTTTCATTCCCTCAACAACAATCTCCGTGGGATATCCTTCGCCAATGAAGGAGATCTGCAGGACGCACTCACGGACTTTTTTGCCTCGAAGACTGCCGAATTTTATCACCAGGGCATTGTGCAGCTACAGAACGTTGGCAAAAGGTGTTGGATGCTGATGGAGCTTATTTGGAAACCTAAAGGTACGTACCGTCCACTGTATTACTCTTTGTACATCACTGCTCTCGAACGGCTAAAACCTTTCTGGTTACCATGTATATACGACTGTTCCAAGGACCTTTCTAAAAATTAAAGACAGAAGTTCTGAATATCAAGCAGGGGGGAAATTTTTGGATTAAATGTAAACTTACGTTAAAATTTCGCCAAATGAATACACTTTCTAAGTTCGATATGTAGCACATCATAAAAAAATCAAATATCTATTCGATAGAGGTTTAAAATAAGTATTCCATGCATTGTGCTTTCCACGTGTACACTATATTAGCTCAATACTGGCATATTGTAGATCTTTGTGACGTTGAACAGTTTTTCATCGGCCATTTTGTATGAATCTGATTGTAAATATACTTCATATCAACTTATCCCATAAGTAATGTCCTATTTTTGCACCGTGAGGAAAAGAACGATAACTTACCTTAACACTACCGGTAGTCAGGAAAATAGTCTCCAACATTACCACCTGTCAACCAGTTGTTGAGTTCCCCGCTGAAAGAAGTCACCGGTTTTGGAGGCAAAGAACTGGGCCACTGTTCGACGCGCGTCATCCTCATTTTTTAGTGATTTCCCGGAAGGATGTTTTTGCAGACTGCAAAAAACGGTAGTCTGTTGGTGCAAGATCTGGTGAAAGCGCGGGATGGGGAGTTTCTCCTAGCCACATTCCTCGATCTTAAGTTAGCACAGGTCCTTCTTGCCGAATGTGGGCGCGCGTTATCACCGTGGATAAGCACACCATTCCGATTAACCAGAGCAGGATGTTTACTACGTAGGTGTTCAAGCTGCTGATAGTAGATATCTGCGTTGATGATCTGGTTACGTGACAACAGCTCAAAATGGATTACCGTACAGATATCCCACGAAACACTCAACAACACTTTGCAGAGTAGAGATCCTGTTTTGGCACAGTTCCTGCGCCTCCCTTTAGGTACCCACTGCCGTTTGCGTGTACTGTTATGATAGAGGACCCATTTTTCATTCCCTGTCACCATTATGTCTAGAAGTGGCTCACGTCTGTGACGGGTGAGCAGTGAACTGTAGATATCAACTCACTACTGCTTCTGTTCAGGCGTTAACGTATGCGGTACACATTTTTCGAGTTTCGACACGGTCCTGCAAATGACGATGAACGGTCGAGTGAGTGACATGGAGTTCGCTGTCCAGTTCTTTAACAGTTTGCATTGGATTTGCCTCTACCGCTCCTCGCAGAGCATCTTTTTCCAATTGCACAGGTCTCCCTTATCGAAGGTTATCGGTGAGGCTTGTGTCCGTAGACCGAAACCTCTGGAACGATCTCTTGCACTTTCACACATCCACATCACCCTGACCATACACGGCATTGATGTATCGTGCCGCTGCGCTGGCTGTATGTCCCTGGTAAAATTCATACAGCATGACATGCTGTGTGTGGTACTCATCACTGCTATCATCAAACAAAAGACTTCCAGAACGTGGAGTAGACCGTTCTCTTACACACTGTTGCACAATCAAGTGCTCTATATGACTCATCTATGACACGTTCGGTCTACTTCACTATTCGCGCGTAAGATGGCGTCATTGCAGCGATCATAGCACATACGGCATTACTTATGGGATAACCCGGTACTATGTCTTAACACGTTTAAAAAGAGCTCTATTTGTGCAAGTGAAAGATGTTTCCATAATCACTCATATTGTAAAAATATGTATTTATCTTTTGGTATTTTACATATGATTAAGTATTGGATTTATTGTTTGAGTGACGTAAAAAAAGTTAATAGAGGCAAAGAAGAAAAGGCGTCAGAAAAGCACTAAAAAGAAAATGCAAGGAGAAAGGAAATACTACTGAAGGGTGCTGGAAATGGGAAGAGAAATGTTAATGTGGAAGGGAAAAAAAAACAGACTTGCATACATGATGTGGAACGAAGGAGGAAATGAGAGTCAACTATGATTGGCTTTTCGCGGGTTCCACGCATTTGTTGTCATCAAAGTGTTCTTGACTTCATCTACTCCACATCCTTGCTTATCCACATCCACAATCCACAAAGTGTCGGATTTCGCTAAGTTGGAACCAGCGGCCGTTTGTTTGAACTACATTCAGATTTTCTGATTTATGTGGAATAGCTGTCGCGGAATATGCCAGATAGACACACTGTAAGAAAAAAATGTAATTTTACTGAACATATTTTACGCAGAGTGGTTGTGTAAGCCATTTTGACACGAAATTTTATGAAAAATTCCCATTTTTTGAGTTAATATACTCAAAGTTTGTGTAAAAGTACTTCTTTTACAAAAAATATTCAGTAAATTTCAAAACTTTATGTAATCTGTTGGAAGTCGTTACAAAATTACGGTGCGCAATGTATTCTGGGTGAATTTTAAAACAGTGTTTCAAGCACTACGTATATATTCAGTAATGAGGTAAAAATCTTTTCGATCCCTATCACTCGTTAAGAAATAATAATTAATACAAATATATATATATATATATATTTTTATCTTGCAACATTAAATTAAGTACGTAAATACGAAGAATCAAACTCAGTTCGAGGTGAGAATTGGCAATGCTATTCTGTTACTTTCGTGTATATGCTCTCGAAATAAACTAACCCGGGTAAAGAATTAATAAAATACTGTTAAAATATTAATTTTATCTATGTAGACAAGCGAAGAAAATTCGTAGTGTATCACCAACATTGATATCATACTGAACATATTTCACAGCGGTAGTGGCAACATTGTTTATATGGAGCTGCGGATGACGGATGATGGTGATCCGCCATGGCGGTTGGCGGCTGATTTAATATTTCATGTAAGTATAAAATGTATAAGTATAAAATGTAGATAACAATTGTTATTCGTCAGGAGAACGTTAGTGTATTTGTGTAGCTTACTGGTATAAGATAGGGAAAACAAGCGCTTATTCGTTATTCCTCCACAAAGTCATGTCACATCTCCGGGTTTTTGTACAGTGCCATTTCCATCCTTTTCGAATAGTGTTCACTATTCATCATCTGTACATACGAGCGTAGTTTTGGTCACTGTACTTTTAATTTTTAGGAGGTACGGAATATGGAGGCATTTCTTTTGGGGGCTATTGAAGTACACTGTACAGTCACATAAAAATCAAGGATCACAAAGGTATATGTGTGTTATTAAACTCCCATAACCACCCAATTTTCATCATATTCTGCATTCAGTAGTAGTTTCGGCATTTATTCGTTATATGGCATCTTAGGTTAGATTAGATAAAGTTTACAATGGGTTTTGTTAGGCTAGAATAGGTTAGGTCAGGTTTAATTCGGTTAGCGTACACGTTCCGCAATTGGATGCTATATACCGAACCGTAGCTTCTAATTTGGGAGCTAGGATTGCCTTGTACTCAACGTTTTCATACTTAACCCAATGTACCGGTATCTTAACAAATCCATTTCAGTACTTTTGCCATAATAGGCTAACTTTATAAATGGTTTTATATTGAAATCACACGCGCACACGATTTAGTGCCGAGTAAATAAGTTGCGAGAGAAGAGGGGCTACTTAAAGTCTGGTTAGATTCTTCCGTTCCTAACAAGATTTCTTTCTCCGTTAGTGTTTTCTGTGTTAATCGCTTGTTCTGCATGTGTGTTGTATTTCGAAGTTCGAAATTTACTATTCCTTCCTTCCAGGGATTTTTTAAAGCTGACTCTATATATCGTATGTTCCATTAATTAAGTAGGGTGACTGCACTAGTTTTCGGCCACAATATTTTTTAAAAGGGGCATAGTTCCAAATGCGATGGTGCCTTTTTGCAAAATTTACAGGAGGAATGTGATATTTGTGTGACTTGGAAACATAAGATTAGCGTTAAAGGAGATGAAAGTGAGATGTGAGTGTATTTATTAGCGATAACTATTGCTGTGAAGTAGGAACTATATTCTTGCGGATTAGGGCGAAGATTGTGTGAGAGTAATGTGCATTGTGTATAACTAAAAAATACCGAACCTGGCTTTATCTAAGGCATCTTCGCTTGTTCGAGATATTGTCCGTGTTTTTATGTCAAAATACGTGTCATTCATGTCATTCATGTCAAAATACATGTCATTCAAAAAAGTGTCACAATTTTTTTCCTACGTATGGCGCCATCTTGATCAACTAGAGTGCGTATTTAATGAAATAATTATAAAATATGTATTTAAAAAAATGATTGTTGGTTGTTGCTAGTTGTTTAAAGAAGTGCTGGAATAAA
The DNA here is from genome assembly GCA_022664845.1 of Lepisma saccharinum. Taxonomy (NCBI): domain Eukaryota; kingdom Metazoa; phylum Arthropoda; class Insecta; order Zygentoma; family Lepismatidae; genus Lepisma; species Lepisma saccharinum. The sequence goes on along the minus strand of JAGDQP010015198.1, from coordinate 22,115 downwards.
TAAAATACTAATAAAAATTAAAAAGAGTTTTGAATAAAGCAATAAAAGTTGTGTATGTTCGAGGTACCACCAACTACGGAACCGCTTTTAATATTCATTAAATAAGACTTATGATGAGTGGCTCGTGCACCTCAGGTTTTTCGTCAATCGTTTCGATATTTAGATGCAAGCAGCATTCTTATTGGCAGTTTCAAATATTGTGAGGCTCATTTATTCAGTGCTGACACACAGATTCAGCATCCATTACTTGTCTACATAGTAGTAGGAGGAAACGCAGCAATGTATCGATGAAACTTTTATAATTACGTACCTCGTGTTAGTCGATTATTGCGATTGAATTCATTTATGTTCTTTAGGCATCTTTGCATCAGGTCCATTAGTAAGTCACAGATAAATGTGCACAATCATGTTGAAAGAGGAAATATTGGTACTAATCACAGTAGAAACAAAGTGAAATCCTGTGGGAGTTATTGGGTGACTGGATTAATTGTACAAAAGTTTGGCTTGGAGCCAATACATGGCTATTCTAGGGTGACGGCACCAGTTTCCGGCCACTTAAGAAGAATTTCGACTTCGATTGTATGTAAAACCACACAAAAATATAAAAAAGGAAAATATTTGAGTCAATACGTAGCTTAGAGTTTAGGTCATCTATTAACGTATAAAATAAAGAAACACGTATTTATAACCTGCAAAAAGAATAAAATTGATGAAATAGGAAAAAAATACCAGTTTCCAGCCACGGGTTACCAGTAACTGGCTGCTAAGTACAGTCTTACTCGAAACATAACTAAACTTAGGATTTTCATGTAATTACATATTTCATTTGCAGCTATGTAGGAAGCTACAAAATAGAAATGTTCATGAATAGTAACCTAGTATCATTAAATATGGGTATTTTATTTTACATATTTCATGTAGATATTACATAAACCTACATATTTTGCAATTTTCTTTCTAAATTTTTCTTTTCGACCACCTTTAAAAATGTCCCATGGGGCAGAGAGGGATTCAACGTTGTCAGTCTATCCAAGGTGTAGCAAAACAATATCGACAAAACTACGTCATTAGATTCCTGACATGAATATAAGGAAAAAAGTACAAACCATCTAGGGTGCACATATGCTCTGTTTCGGCTCTATAGGGAATGTAGGTTTGGGAAAATTAACCTTAGAACTTGATATTTCCAGTACTATTAAAAGTACAACTAAGGCGGTATGGTATCCTCAAAGATTTCAAATCTGCTCTATCCAAATACGCATATTCCAAAATTGCGCAATGGGTGCACAAGAGGTTTCCCAAAGGACGTTGAGAATTCCCAGACATTCTCTGGAGTAAATGAATCTCAAAATAAGGTGATGGCAGGATCACTTGCGCCAGTGATACCTTGCGACGTGGAAAGGTCGTTTTCAGCATACAAGTAGATCCTTTCTGATCGGTGGCAATCTACGACCATAAAAAATATGGCAAAATACCTGATAGTGCACAAATATATTAGTGAGGTGAATTATTAATCATTTACTAAATCACAGTTCTATCTATGAAAACATAAACGAAGGTAAATGTGTATCGCTGCAATAAATATGCATTTTACATAAACTTATAGAAATATGGTAAAATAAATGCATGAAAGTGTTGGTGAGTTGAATTATTTAAAGCTTCATACATTGGATCGCCTTTGTGTACCAGATGACAATGCTAAGAACTATTTTATTCGAAGTATTGGCCGTCGCTAGCGATACATTTCTGCCATCGCTCCGGCAATGTGTGGATGCCAGACCAAAAGCACTGTGCTGCAAACCAGTCATCAAGCCATTTTCGTAAGATGTGAAGCGCTGGTCAGCAAGTGAGTGTTCCATGGATGCAAATAAGTGAAAATCGGAAGGCGCCAAGTCTGGTGAGTAAGCCGCATGAGGAAGGATTTCCCAGCCAAACGTCGCAATAGTTTCCTTGACCGGTTTTGCTGTGTGGGAGTGTGCATTACCTTGAAGCACAATCACTTTACGTTGTCTTTGGTCATATTCTGGTCGGTTTTCACGCAAAGCTTGATGCAAATCGATCATTTGGTGTCGGTAACGTTGGGTATTAACGGTTTCGCCAGGTTTCAGCAGTTCATAATAGATCACTCGCTTCTGATCCCGCCAAACACAAAGCATTGTCTTCCGTCCGTAGCGATTTGGTTTTGCAGTCGATGTTGCCGGTTCTCCTGGAGTTACCCATGATCTTTTACGCTTAGGATTCTCGAAATAGATCCACTTTTCGTCACCAGTCACAATTCGATGGAGAAATGATTTCCTTTTGTACCTGGCGAGCAGAATATCGCAAGTGGTTTTTCGGTTTTCCTGCTGTCGTTCAGTCAATGCATGTGGAACCCATTTTCCCACCTTCTGAATCTTGCCCATGGCTTTTAAACGTATGGAAACTGCTTCTCGTGTCACATTTAATTGATCCGCGAGTTGTTGCATTTGAGCGTCATCCTCATCCAACAAAGCTCGCTATCTGCAAACTTTTTCGGTGGTCTTCCACGTTCTTCGTTTCTCACGTCAAAATCGCCACTTTAATTTTTTTTAAAACACTCATAGCACTGTGACTTACCAAGAGCATGATCACCGTAAGCTTCGACAAGCATGCGATGCGATTCTGCAGCAGTTTTCTTCAAATGGTAACAAAAAGTCAATGTTGTCCGCAAATCGAAGTTTGTAGGTACAAATTGCGCCATATTCAACGCTATTAAACACTACACTATGACATTAAACTTTTGGCAACTTTTGGCTCTGGCCGAATGGATTATGGTGGGAAGATTGGTGGAGTTAATAAAATGGAAGGAAACGTGAGTACGCCGAGAAAAATTCGCATATGGTGTTTGTTCACCACTAAGTCCATTATGGCGTGAGCTAAGATCGAACCGAGGACCAGAGGTGAGGACTCTACCACTGAGCCACCTCGGCCCAGTTACGCAGTGTCACAGAATTTATCAAACATATCTCACTTTGTTTCTGCTTTGGTTACCAATGTTTCGTCTTTCAACATACGTACATTTACCTATAACTAACACCTGTATGTTAATTTTAAAAGTGATCGGTACATTCCTGCACTTCTTCTTCCTTCTAACAATGGCTACTGAATGTGTGTGTGTTTACCGCTGAAACACTAATCTTCACAACATTTGAGACAGTCAGTGAGAAAGCAGCTTGCATTTGAACACCGAAACGATCAGCGTTGAAAAAAATATTTTTTGTCAATTATTTTACTTATACGTTACTTTCGTCTACACACGATGAATGAAGAGTTTCCGAGGGGTATGCACCATAAGTAAGTCCGAAAACAATAAAACAGTATAAAATTCTTCTACGTATCAGTTTTCCTTCCAAAATGATGTCTATCTCGTTTTTTTTTTTTTTTTTTTTTTTGACATTTTAAATTCGTAATTACCTCTTTTTTTCTAGGCTACATATTTCAAACTAAATTTTGTAGGATTCAAGTTTACCAATATTTAATTTATTTCGGTGAGAGTTTTCAACCTTCAAAATTTTACTGTCAGTTTGGGAAACAATTTTTCCTAAAATATGAGAGCTAATTTGGTGCCGCGGTGGCTCAGTGCTAGGACTCTTGTGCGTAGGTCTTCTTCGGGTTGTCCCGTTAGTTCCCACTTTCTTCATTACACTAATTCTCCTGTCATTTTTTCGGCCTAAACCAATGTTGCTTCATAAAGGCCCTAAAAGAATTAAAAAAAAAAATCCGACCCTGCTTGTTTAGGCGGATCACTTGAGATCATCCGAAATAGGGGTCTCTCTCGTTTTCATCAGTCTCACCTGTGAATGTTGGAATGCCAGGACCTCAAATTACCTTGGGCCCTGAACCACGCCGCGGCTTGAATCTAGTGAACATACCTTGAAGTGGGTTCACCCCCATACAGAACAGGTCCGCTCCAAGCCTCCTGATTTCACAGTAATTACACCTTTACCGACTGAGATACTGAGGTCTGTACATAACTATAGTTACATGCATTTACATTTTATTTCTAGAACCCGAAAAATCAGTAAAAAGTTCAATGAGACCCGCCTGGGTCCAGGTGGGCTGTTTTTTAAATACCCGTTTTTTTTTTTTATCAAACCATTGTTTAAGGTGCGATAATAGTTCTCGTCTGATACAGTATGCAATGCGTTTCAAATTACGTGATTTTCATTGTTTTTCTGGTACTTATAGTGTCTAATTTCGTGCAAAATCAGCTTGTGAGATGGTGCAAGAACAGATAATAGCTTGTATCTTGTGTTCTTTGACTCACACCACCCCCTAGTTTTGCAGCAAAATCGGCATTTTAAGCACCAGGAAATCAATGAATATCACGTAATTTGAAATGCATTTCCTAGTTTAGTTTAATACTACTATAGGAAAGGACTCGTGCCTACGGTTCACATAAACTTCCACATTAGGCGTTGTTTTAATAGCTTTCATGGTTATAGTAACGTAAAACGTAGCATTTTGAAGTGTTTCCAGTACATTTTGTTAGTAGTAGCTTAAGTGAAGCAAAATTTTGGTGGTGGTAAGCTGACTTTGTAATGGCTGAAATTTAAAACAACGCGCATACAAGAATTAATGATGATAAGCGGGGGTCAGTGAAGTCGGGTTAGTTAGAGTCAGGTCTCGGTTTTCATCCCGTCCATGAAAAGATTTCTTCCTCCATTCGCGTTTTCCGTGTTAATCTCTCGTTCCGCATAATGTGCTACATTTGAAACTCGAGATACTATTCTTTACTTCCAGCGATTTTTTAAAAGCTTTCTTTTGCATAAGAACTGGCTCATAATTTTTACCTCTGTTAAGTACCTTGGAATCGAAACCGGACTTCTTTATTGGAAATCAGC
>JAGDQP010015198.1:2716-16853 GCA_022664845.1 Lepisma saccharinum | reverse complement strand
TGAATTTTGTGATATACTATCAGGAATTTGCTTTTGATTCAATCTTTCCACTATACTACCCACCGTCGTATGTTTTGCTATAGATTTGTTTGCTTCCAGCTACTGTGATTAAGCAAGTTTGGTTATTAATCATGTCAGCACTTTGAGGGAGGAGATTATCTAGCAACCTCCCGTAAACGAACTGCAAACGACCTTTTCGTCCCGCGGAAAAGTAGATCCTTAACGAGAAAACCTCTCAGTATTTTTGATTTAGGCTACATTCTAGACTTTTGTACCATAGCAAGTATTTTGGGAATTTACTTTTCATTTGTTTTTTAATCAAGTAAGAATGCCAGAAACAAGACATTCTAGAACTTCACCACCAACTCCCCCAACCATTTTTTCCACTTCCGTAACCCCTGAAATTTTTTCAGCATCAGCCACAGAGGACGTAGAAATGTGTCTCACTAATTTTGAACGCTTAGCAGCTATAAGTAACTGGGACGAAGCACGTAAAAAGAAATATTTCCTCTTTGTCTAAGTGGCCCGCCGAAGTATTATTATAATACACATAAAGAGGCGCTCAATGCGCTGGCATGGCCCGATCTTAGGAACAGGTTTGCTGACCATTTTACTTCTAGTAAATTGCCATTCTCAGCTGCCATTCGGTATCGTACCAAGCAACAGGGTAAAGACGAGCCCCTGACGCATTACTTGTACGAGAAAAAGTACCTCGCAGATTTATATGACCCAAAGTTGAAATTTGGAGATTTTTTGACACATGCTATTTTAGGTATGCTGTCTCACAACATTTATCATTTTGCACAACAAACTATACCAACATTTCAACAGTTAATTGAGATGCCTAACACGCTCGAACGCGCTGAATCGATGGTACAACACCGTACCGACGAGCGCCCAAGTAATTTACCCCAACTCCCCCTCCCCCTGTAGCAGAGTCAGTCAACGACATAACAAGTCGCCTTGATAAGCTGCAGTTGTTACTGCATACTCACATAAACTCAGCTACAAGTTCGCCAGTGGCAATGGCCACTCCCCCACCACCACCTCACGCCCGTTCGCCGTCACCTAAGTATTGCTGTAATCATCAGAAAGCTGTAAACAATCACCACCATTTTTGTAACAACGATTTCACTCCGCAGTCGTCACGCTCAGGTTCTCCTGCTTTCAATTGTCCAGTGCATCCTAACCAGTACTACAGAACAGAAAATAATTTACGTAATCGTTCAGCATCCCCGTATCACAGGCAGTCAGTCAAATTCTCCGATCAACGACGTTCTCAGTCTCATCCCGGTTCTGTAAACAGGCAATCACGCCAGAAAATTAAAAATGAGAATAGGCAGCAGCATTTATCTGCGTCTTCAGGTTCAAATAGAAACTCTTATCGGGATAATTCAGACCGCTCTTCGTATAGAAGCACATCATCCGGCTCAAATTCATCCAATCAATCCTCCAGGAATCACTACCAACGTAATCACTTATCATCTCTCGGCAATGTTTGCACATCCCTATCCATAATCATATTATCCGGTAATTCCTCCCTTTCCTTTTAACACCCCAAACCAAGCAGGCTAAAAAAACTAGCTAACACGGGGGAACTCTCTGTCTCCCCCAACCCCATTTCTCCCTTTTCTACAATACCTCAACTTGCTGCGAAAGATAACATCATTCCTTCCCAACCAGTACCTACTTCTCAGGCACATACCGCTACCATACCAATTCTCTCACCGCCACCTACAGAAATACCTGCCCCGCAGACGGTAACTACACAAACCACAGCTGAACCGATTCGCACCAAAGATAACTACATTTCGGTACCATTTCAAATTGTAAATAATTTGCCATGTATAATAGGGAAGATTAATGCTCAAGAGCATCGGATGTACATTGATAGTGATGCAAGTGTATGTTTATTTCGGGCTTCTAAAGTTCCGGCCAATGCACGAACCTTCTCATTCCCCATTACACTCACAGGTATTTCTAATCAACCGGTCCATCTGACGCATGGCGTCACATTGCAGATCACGGTTGGTAAACAAACCTTGTCAGTTATTTTTTACATTTTCCGTTTCCACACTTTCCAATAGTTTTAGGTAATGACCTATTACAGAAAAATAAAGCAGTTCTGGATTTCGATAACAACATGTTTACGTTTAAACATTTGGGTTGCAAGCCGCCTTTGTAATACCCTCCAGTCACCATCAAGGCCAACAAGTTTGCCTTACTTTCTTCTGGCTTTAGTCAAAAATGTTTGACATTAATGGCAAAACATAAATACACCTTGCCACCACGTTCCGTGAGATACCTTCCTCTTTTTCTACCCCTGCAAACGAACGTGACGTCAGTGCATTTACACTCTCCTCTGTTTAACATCAGAAGTGTTTACATGGTCCATGCTGTGACTGATGTTTTCTTTCCACGTGTACCGTTAGTAAATACTACAAATAGGTACATAACAGTTCACGCTGGCATTCCTATTGCCATAGGCAACAAGTACATGCCTCAGTCTGCTTTCCCTGTCTATTCCATACGCAAGCTCTACAATCCAACTGAGCACGATAGACTAAACAACATACAAGAGCGTTTACAGCTTATTAGGGACAAAATTGACCCCACTAAATTTCAAATCAACCCGGATCTACCTAAAGAGCAGCAACAGGAAATCCGAGATATTCTTACTGAGCATGCCACGGTTTTTAATTGGGCAAAATACGACTTTACCAAAATAAAAACATACCAAGCTAGGCTTAACCTATCAAATCGAGAGCCCTACCAAACTAAGCAGTTTACAATTCCCTATAAGCTTCGAAATAGGGTCAAGGAGGAGATTTTGATGCTCCTTCGTCAAAACGTGATTCAGCCCAGTCACTCCCCATTTCGTAACAATAATTTGGCCATCCGAAGCCCCAAAATCCGGATTAGATTAGAGTGGTTCTGGATTTAAGATTAAATATTCAAAGGTGTACGCCTATTAGTGACCCAATCTCACCAATATCGAACATCGTCGATAAAATGGCGGATGCAAAATACTTCCATCATTTAGACTTAAAGTAAAGTTTTTATTAGCTTCAGTTGCATCCCGATGACCGACCCTCTACAGCGTTCTTCACACGTGACCTAGACTTGCCTCATAACCATTTTGAGTTAACTGTAATGCCTCAAGGCTCACGTAAAAGTTCTATCAATCTGCAACGCGTTTTTCGAAATATATTTCAGGATATTTGCCCTAACAATAGCGCATTTTACATCGAGGATATTTATATCTATGGGTCTTCCAGGAAATAAATAAATGAGGCTTTGGAGCAAGTCCTGCGGACAGCTGAAGCACACTCATTGTTATTTAATTTGGAAAAGTCACTTTTTGGCTTAACAAATATCAAGTGTCTTGGCTTCATTATTTCAAACGAGACAGTGAAACCAAACCCGGATAAGATTAAAGCACTTCGTGATATTCCTAGGCCCACTACGCTCAAGAAACTACGGCAATGGTTCGCAGCAACTAACTTTTACCGACATTTATTCCCGAAAATTTCTTTGACTTTGTCTCTTTTATACAATGCTTTGAGGGGTAACCCACGTAAATTAGTTTGGACTGAAAGCATGATTACGGCTTCTGTATTAACTATTTTCTCTCCGGATAACACAGAGCATTTAGTCATGACAGATTCAAGTTCAATAGGCGTTGGGGCCACGCTCCTACAAAGGCAAATTGGGAAAAAACACTGGCAAGGTGTCAGCTACGTGTCGACCAAACACCCGCCACGGGTTAATCCTCTCCCGATCTATCATCAGGAACTCTTTACAATATATTATGGACTTACAAAGTTTTATAAATATTTAATAGGGTCCACTTTCACTTTACGCACTGACGCAATAGCCTTAAAGGCTATACGCTCTGCAAAACCTACACCTAAAATCATTTACTGGCTGGATTTTATTTACAACTTTTCTTTCAATATAGAACATATTGGCGGAACGGCAAATTGTGTTAGCGACCTCTTGAGTAGTTCCCCCCTACCCCTCGACCCCGAAGCTGTCAGCATCACTGAAGACAGACCGCAACCTTTCCTGTTATCTCTAGATACAAAAACAGACGTTGCTAAACTTCAGAGGGAGGACATTTTTTTCTCTAAGATAATTCATGTACTGCAAACAAATGACACTCACCATCCACGGTACCACATTTGGAACAAACAGTATCGTACTATCAAGAACATACTGTATAGGGTATTCCCATCTATGACCTCTCCCCGCACTGTTTTGTGCCTGCCACATTCACTCCGGGATACTGTGTTTGAAGAACTCCACGCGCGATCACTAACTCACTCTGGGTTCACAATTATGAGATTGCTTTTTCGTTCCCGATACTTTGTTCCCAAATTACAAAGTTGGTTAAGGTCAAAAATTTCAAACTGTTTGCAATGTGGACTATTCAAACAGGACTACCGCCCCCCAAACCCCCATACCCTGCACCTACCTGACAGTACCCTGTTTTCAACATGGAGTATAGATTTGTGTGGAAAGCTAATAGCATCCCACGAGAACTACACTCATTTCTACGTTGCGGTAGAACATCTATCAGGTTATACAATAGCCCACCCAGTCCGGTCTACTTCTTCCCAGGAATTTATTGATTTTCTGATGCAACACATAATTATCCCGTTCTCGACACCATCGATATTGTACTTAGACCAGCAATCGTCCCACACTAGTGTTTTAACGAAATCATTTTTGGAATCGTTGGCTATAAAACCAAAATATGTCTTACCATCTCACCACCAAACTCTCGGTTACGTTGAGAATCGGATATCCCAATTGCAAGGTTCCTTGAAATTTCTAACGAGAGACGAGCACACTAGATGGCCGCAGTTTTTGCAAACAGCAGTAGCCTCGCTAAATAAAACACCCTCAAGTCAAACTTCTCTGAGTGCTTATCAGATAATCTATGGGATAGAACCTGTTTTCCCTGTTGATGCTATTTTGAAACCTCCTTCTCTCCATCTTCCTGGTAATGAGGACAGAATGGCTAAATTGTACGAATATAGGCAGTTGGTAGCATTACGCAAAGAAGAAGTGTTTCAGACACTTAAAGCAAAAATCGAATCTAGAAATCCACCTACAGAATTTCTACCCATAACAAAAAGTTTGTTGAAACGCCTTTATACGCCCAAAAATCAGTGCCCATCATTAAACCAACCCTATGATGCTCCTTACAGTATTTTGAGGAAGATCGATAATGTTTCGTACATAATTGAACTCCCAGATGGACAACAAAAACAAGTACCTATAAATAGGATGAAATTATTTGTCCCGGATACTAAACCTGACCCAGTGTTTAAAGCCAAGTACCATTCATTTCTCCGACAATCCAGTATCCCGTCTCTTGCACGTTAAAAAAACTTTAAATTTTCATAATGCATTGACGAACATCGTTAGTTCACCTTATTTCGTTCCAGTGCTTTTAATTGCAGTCTCACCAGCAGCTACAGTATTGTAACTGTCACAGCTTGTAACTGTAACAGCTTTGTTCTTTTCACTTTAGGTAAGCAATGCAAAGCACCACGTTGGTTCACCTTGCCATTTTTCCGCCCCTCATTTACGCCATCGCTACGCCTTTTTTTCAACCTGCAGGCAGTATGCATTACATCCTTCAACGGATTACACACATAGATATCAAACTCGTAGGGTTTACTGGCTTTTACAAGTTCCCCAAGGCGAATGTCGAATAACTTATTTTAATTTAGGCAATAGACATTTTCGTTTATACTACATTCCTAGGTTAGTCGTATTAAACAAAAAAAGGAAGACTTTCAACCAGAAGCCCCTCCTTCATGCTTCCTTTCCGGATTATGCATTCTTTACCACAAGGTACTGACCAACCCTTCTAAGTTCACCCTGCCTTTCCTTTATCTACACTGCTGCTCTATGTAGTCATAAGTATAAATATCCTGCACTTTTGTACAGATTATTTAGAATTAAATCAACGTTTACACAGTTTTTGTATATAAATTTTGTTATTTTGCAGGATACCCCTACTTCTGATTGCATTTACGGCAGTGAAGAGCTCCTTGACTCCATCCTTTTCCCAATTATCTCTTGGTTTAGAATTACTTCCCATTCCTGAAGTTATTATTTACACCCAATTTTGGCCTTTGACTTACCAAATACCGCTACCCACAGCCATTGAAAACAATTTCGCATTGTCATGCGATCCGTTGTCTAATTCAAAAAAGTGTTCATCTTTTCTTATTCTTTCTTATGCTCTGAATAATTTCACGGAGGAATTAAATAATTTACGTTTTTTAATAAGGAACCTCAAAATCCTTACCGAACAAGAAGGATTTTATTACCTTTTCTTGGCGATGCGCTCCACTTTCTTATAGGCAAGTCAACCGACAGGCAACTCGAGAAATTTAGACTAAATTTTCAAGAGGTTACACGACATATTCAGATTTTAGAGGCACATCAACAAGGTTTACACAACACGTTTTCGAATTATAGTTCTGCTATCGAAAAATTAGCTTCGGACTCTCGTACAGCTTTCGCTGAAGTTCATGATGCCATTAAGCACATTGTAGAAAACGAGAATTCTATTTTTTCAAACCTTTCGAATAACGCAAACAATATGCAAGCCTTGATAACTTTCCTTTTACAGTTGAATACACATATCACAAATAACCTTAAGCTTTTTCTGTCACACTATCGTTACCATAATGCCTATTCTTTATGCAACAACAATAAGCTACCACGTTCCCTTGTAGCCCCGAATATTATTACAGCAGACTTACTTTCTCTTCGTTCTAAATTATGGGAGAAAAATTTGACAATCAGCCCGGCTTTCTCTGTCTCGACGGCTTATGAGTTACCTCTTACATCATGTGTATATACACAATCAGATATTTTGATTCACTTTAAAGTCCCAGTGGTGCCAGCTGACACAACTTTCCGATTGAATAAGCTACTTTCGTTCCCGCTAGCTTCTAAAAACGAAACGTGTACATTGAACTTAAATATTACACATGCTATCCTGTCACATAGCACTGTCATTCCTTTATATCCTAACGATCTTAAAAAAGTACTATTTCTCGGCAACCATTTCTATGCAAAATACCGGACATCTTACATTTCAATCCGGAAATAACAAAATGTATTAACGGTTTAAGAGAAGCGACAGTTGTTGGTCAGCTCAGACAATCCTGTTTCTTTTCGGGTCTTAAGCAACATCCATTTTCTTTACACAAAATACATAAGGAAACTTACGCTTTAATTAATGCTGAAAACCATTTATCTCTGCAATTTCCTAACAATACTAAAACCAACTTCGATTTTACGAAGGCCCAGAACGTTCTTTTTCGGTTACCTTGTGGTCATTCCCTGTTGTTAAACGGCACTGTTATCCTAAGGAAGTTCACCCTGTGTTTTTCCTATAACAGCACCCCCCATGTAATTAAATTACACCATTACAGAACCACTTTTCCCCATTCCAACACATAGACGAATTTTTGATAATTCAACTTTTAATGGTAATACTATAACCTTTCCAGCTAACATTTCTAAACCAAATCTAGCTTCTGCTCCTAATTTAACTACGGCTGCCTGGTTGAATTTCATCCCGGAAAAACATATGGATACTTTTTATACTTCCGTGTATTCACTCCAGTTTATTTTAACTTTAGCGAACACTGTCGCGATATTCATGTTGTACAGAAGAATTAAACAAACTGTGCCTACTGGTCACACTACTACCGAAACTATGCCTCTACATACTACCAACTTTTAAAACAAACAAACAAAATAAAGTTTTTTCTTCTTTTACAGCGGATACGTTTTCATTGCCTCCTTATATTTTGCTTCATTTACAACCGTTTTGGCATACGATCCTAAAATTCTAGTCTCAGTATTTAGTATCCCTACCTTCCTAATAATATCCTGCATGATGTTGTTACTTTTTCGCTATATGCATTGCTGCAATACACAGCCACAACGTTCTACCCTCTTAGTTTCTTACCGTCCCCTCCCTATAGCGCATATGGATTTTCATCGTAACAGCATTCCGTAGCCTACTTCACGATAAACAACCACTTGTTTTATGCACGTTATTCTATCGACTACGTCTTTCTAATTCCGTGCTTTTACTACTTTGTAAATATTGTGTTAATTAAAAAAAGAAGCGATATTTAGTTTACAGGTATTCCCAATTGCGTACTCCCTTCCGTTGAGTTTTGTATATAAATAACTGCAATCAGACAAATAATAATAATAAACAAATAAATAAATAAAATAAATCAAAAGATTCTTCACTTACCTTTTCCTGCTGTAATCCAACGCCTTCCATTTTTGCACGAGCACGTTACAAATTACTGAACACACGTTTGCCACGACTCCAACTTCCGGGAGAATGAACACGCGTTTCTACCACCTTTGGAATTTCTGTGTATTCATGGATTTTCCCCCCAGTCCCTTCCTTCACTACAACTCAATATCTTTCCTTGCAGAAGTCTTTCTCCCCGAGGACATTTTTTTTCTCCTGACGTCAGATGTGAATCTTCACTTAGCGAATACGTTTATTTTAATGAAATTGTTCTAACTTGAAATTAGTCCCCTAATTTTTTCAACAACAAAAAAAGAAAACTTTAACTGTCAATGTACTGTCTTTTTGTGGTGCAATAGTTTGGACGTTGTTTCTTATTCATTATTTCATGCATTCATTAATAAGCAGAGAGGACCTAAATTTTATGGTCAAAGAGTAACCATGTTTTTTTCTACATCCAAAGTAATCTTTATTTCTCTTTTTATACATCCTTCCATTCCTCCTCCTTCTATTACCTTACTGTACAACTCCTCCAATACTCGGAACGACGGAGCCATGTTGGATACTTCCGAGCACAGCTGTTATGACTCCAGACGACTCGGAATACACTGGTATCTTTCCACAACGACCTTCTGGCTTTTCTCCACTATTCAGCAACAAGGGATGGAACTTCAATCGACAATTGGTAATGGATATTCCATGGATTTTCCGGCTGTTTCTCTACGAATTTCCTCGTCACACCGGCTATCCTTATTCATGCAACAACCAATGCCGTTGCCAGTTCTTTTCTACCGTCAACCACCGACCCCAGCAGCAAACAATGGAATATGGTACTAAAAATGATGCCTACCAAAATGACCAAGATTTTTAATGCTATGAAATATATTGTATTTGTTTTTTTATTTTATCTAAAAAAGTTTCAAATGTATACTTAATGTTGGTGTTGGTTTACTATACAGAACACATCACGCATTCTTTCAAACAAACATTACTTAACTAATGCCCATACTTCAAGAACCAAAGAAGTATATATTGTATTAATCCTATAGATCTCTCTCTCTATATATATAAAAAACATGATCTTACTTCTTTATCCAAAGAAGGATATAGTGTAAATCTTCCAGTGCAATGTGTTCAATGTATGGGAATGTTGATATTGAATTGTTATGCTTATAATTCATAACGTTTTCTTTACCAAGATGTTCTGTGTATTCGGTTTTATAATTTCTCGAAACGTATGGGTTAATGATCATTCAAGTACAGCCATTATCTGTTTCTATTTGTTAATCATGTATATTTTATTCGCACCACTTTCCGATGACGAGCGCTACTATAAACTAATTAATTGTATTTTCTTTTATCTAAAATTTAAAATTGTAAATAACTTTTATTAGGTTCGTTATACATTTAGCATGCAAGTTTTTTTAATAATATTAAGGTTATAGTCATAGTATAAATTCTCGCTCTATTATTCTCCAGACCAGCTAACTATTCTAAAAGACGAACAACTCTCAAAACCATCAAATATTTTTTCCTTCATTTACCTTCGCCTTTATCCTTTCCTTCCTTCTGTCAGAATCTCCTTTTCTCTTCCGTCTTGGCCGAGTTTGTGCAATGTGATCCAAAGACTTGGAATCACTAAGGTGATAGTATCCTTTAGAAGCGGGGATGTGATGCCTTCATAAAATATATATATATAACATATAGTAATTATAAATCATGTAAAAAAGGAAGATGAAGAATTATATATATTTCATTCAGTCATCTAAAAACACGAAGGTGTTTTTTGGTATTAAGAACAATCTGGCTATATGTTGACAAAACTATGGTAAAGGCCTTGACAAGAATAAAAATGCGTATGTGCAGAATGCAACGAACTATATTAGACCAGCAAAATACACTAAAAAGTGAATAACAAGTGATTAGTTTTAAATGAAACTTGCCAAAGTTGTTTTTGTTAACCCAATGACCTAAAAATTGGTATAAATAAGCTCTCTGAAATGTGATAAGGTCTCTTGTTGCTTAGTACTGTCATTCGTCTACATAGTGCCTTCCTTTCCTCACCTATGGCCTCCTTTGCGTAAGTATTTCTTTATTCTGGCATATTTGCCGTATACACTCTTTAAAGTAGAATTTTGGTTTTCTCTGTTTATAATAACATTATCACTCAGTGTATCTGATAACCAGGAATATTGAGAGGTGTTCGCCGTTTAGGATAGCTGGGTCTCCACGCGTTAATCTGCTTCATTCTGTTTAGCTGCAAGTGCAGCCCCTTGTACTCTATATGTGTAATTAAATCATGTATTACACATATGACAGACTGAATGTAGTAAAAGAAAGAAAATGAATTTTGTGATATACTATCAGGAATTTGCTTTTGATTCAATCTTTTCACTATACTACCCACCGTCGTATGTTTTGCTATAGATTTGTTTGCTTCCAGCTACTGTGATTAAACAAGTTTGGTTATTAATCCTGTCAGCACTTTGAGGGTATCCTCAGATTATCTAACAACCTCCCGTAAACGAACTGCAAACGACATATTACTAAAACAACAAATTTAAACTTTAATTAAATTTACTTTTAGTTTACTTTTTTAAAAATATGTAGCAAGAAAAAACTCCGAACTTTATGTTTGCTAAAATTCACTACGCTTCTCATTAATCTGGGGGTATCTTGTAAAATACATACTGTGTGATCCCTACCTAAGAAAATTAAATTGAATTGTTTTGGGCTCTGTTTTTTAAAAAAAACCTGGATCTCATTAACCTGGTTGGTTTTTAAAGTGTATTTATCTACCAAAATTTAAGCATAACGATTTCATGGTGCTCGCATAGTATTACATATGCGCAGTGCTTACAACCTTAAAAAGGTTGAGAATCCCTGGCTTACAGGCTGACAAGAGCTTGTCTGCATTTGATCCATATCTTGCGGCTAACGTGAACTTGGCATCGAGAAGACTGAATGTACTTTAACTACCCTGGTTGAAAGAAAGTAGAAGGATGGCACATGTGCAGATAAAGGTGCGCAGGAATTCAAAAATTTGTGTTCCATGCCACATATTGAGTTTCTGCTTCGTTCTTACTGTAAGAAGGAAAGTATGTGGACCATTTTTGGAACGTTCTGTTCGTTTCAGCGCATGATGTTGAAAATATCAGCTGCCATGAGATTAGTGTGTGTGTGTTCTGTCTCATTGAAATGCGAATGTTGAGAGAGGATTCTCTATTAACAAAGAAATGTTCATAGACAACCAAAAAGAAGAATCCTTAGTTGCACGGAGACCCGTATATGACTGTTTTGACATTGGTGGGGGTGGGAGGTAGAGTGTCTTCAAATAATTAAATCTATGATTTATTCTACTCGTAATGCATACTCATTGTACAAAGAAGCTAGATAGCAGTGCAGAAAGAGAGTTGTAGAGGATGCCAAGGAAAGAAAGAAAGAAACGAGCTGAAAACCTTTTAAAGGAATTACAAGTCAAGAGGAGTGAAATACGTGATGGCTTAGAAAGAGGCATATCTAATTGGTCAGCATGTAGAGAGTCTGAAAAATTAACTATAAACTAACTCTATGGCTTATGGAACTCGCAAGTTCATCACCGCAGTAACAAACGTTCGCCATTGAATTCTATCCTGGGCAATATTAAGCCAGTTTTCTTCACAAACACCTACTTCTCGAAGATCTTTTCTAATATTGTCCTCCCAACGACCTCTCGATCTTCCAAGTGGCCTCTTTCCATCCGGTGTTCCAACCAGGATATAATATCAGCACACAAATTTTGGACATGGTTTGAAAAGTGTACTAAAAATTTCATATTGGCTAATTTTATTCAAAACTTGAAAATAAATGAATTGCAGACAGTTCAACTGAAAGTTCGGTTTTCTGATATTATTGACTGCCTAGATTTAG
This sequence comes from Lepisma saccharinum, assembly GCA_022664845.1. Classification (NCBI taxonomy): domain Eukaryota; kingdom Metazoa; phylum Arthropoda; class Insecta; order Zygentoma; family Lepismatidae; genus Lepisma; species Lepisma saccharinum. Next base: position 4,633 of record JAGDQP010015198.1, on the reverse strand, counting down.
CAGAACACAAGAGGCGTAGTGTAAGAACAGTGGATGTGATGGAAGAAAAAGGCGATCGCATATTAGATTAGCCAATTTGATTCTAAGCCTAAAATACGACCTGAGCCATAATTAGCTAAAGGCCTTAAATAAAAATTCAAATTCTAAATCTAAAATAATTTTTTTGTGTAGTTAAGGTGATTCTGTGAGAGTTTTTTTGAATTTATAGACTACATTTAGTTGATAGAACACCTGGGGTGTAGTCAGGGCTCGAAATTAACTTTTGATAGCACTGCCCTATGGCCAGTGAAATGTTTTCTTCACTGGTCCTACAAAAATCTTAAGGCCCTTTCCACATCAGTAAATAATTATAATCAGCATATTTTTTGTCCACTTTATTATATTCATTTAGGCTACAGGTCTATATAAAATAGCAAATGCGAAATAATTATTATAAGCCTGTAAAAACTTTATTCAAAGCAAACAAGGTCATGCTTAACAATTAGGAATGTCTGATGTCTGAATTATCACACCTACTTTGTTTTTATTACACTAAATACTTCGTAAGAATCCGCTGGGAGTCTGGGGACGTAGGGAGAAATATTTGGGCTTCTGGCTTTGTCTATAAACAAGGATACTGCTGGAGCAACGTTATAAGTACACAATATGGATTCAGTGATAAGACGGCGGATCCGCGTTGCATGCGAGTTAATTTTCCTGTCTCCCGCACTTGCGGCAGAGGTGTCGAACAGCTGATATGTCAGTTCCAAAGATTCTGCGATTTCACTATTTTTGTTTTTGAAAACAAAAGGAAAACACTTCTATAAATACAGATTACAGGCTACAGTTATGTTTATTAATATATTGAAACTTTAGAAACCACTGGTCCACAGGGCCACTCACAATTTTGAGTTACTGGCCCTTGGAAATTTTTGCTGGTCGTCGGCTAGTGGACCACAGCTAATTTCGAGCCCTGGGTGTAGTGCGAGAACAGTGGATTGATGTAAGAAGTGTACCATATAGTAATTTCATATTGGCTGATTTTATTAAAAAATTACAGCTAAATATATTTTGGGTATAGTTGAACTAACTTGTCCAGTTAATCTAGGCTTTGATATTTTATTGGCAAACAACATGAGACGAGTTTATTATAATATTTGAAATATCTAATAATAGTCTTATTATTCTGATGCATGCTTGTATATAGTGGTGTGTTCACATCTAAATTTTAGTAGTTCGCAAAAATCACACAATAAGTTTCTACACTTATATATTTTTTTCTGTGTAGCTATACAAGTATATTTGAAGAGAGAGAAAAAAAGTTGGCGGCAAAATGTTGGAAATAAGGAAAATTATTTGAAAACTGGAAAAAGTCAGGGAATTTCCTTAGAGTATCTTACTACTAGTCAGTGTTTTAAGTGGATGAGAGTTATTAAAGAAGCGGTTTTGTTATTGACACAAAAAAAGTCGCTATTTTAATTCCTTGTAGGATTTCTATGCATGATATTATTCAGAGAACTTCAATAATTAAGGCGCATGCGCGAACAAAAGGATGTTCCATATTGAAAGATAGGACATAAAGTTTGTTCTCTTCTATGCCTCAATTATTAATACTTCTTTTCAGTTGTTAATTTTTAATTAGCAGAGATCGGGTTGTCGCAGTAAAAGACACAAAAACATTGAGTCCCATATATTTAAATAATATGTGTGATAAGAAGAACGAAAACAAGAATACTTTTGGTGCACAAAAGAACATTAACTGCAACATGAAATACGCTTCTGACTGATCTCAGCCATATTGTCCTCGAAAAACTGACTTCTAAACAAAAGACGATCATACTGCTAGACAAGACTATATATCAGCAGTAATGCTACCATTCATATACTTATTATATTTGACAATAGATGTCACCAGCAACAAGATCAATTTATTCTTTT